>CM035280.1:1841048-1891374 GCA_020226075.1 Hydropotes inermis | reverse complement strand
AGTGTGGATCACAATAAACTGTGGAAAATTCTGAAGGAGATGGGAATACCAGACCATCTGACCTGCCTCTTGAGAAACCTGTATGCAGGTCAGGAAGCAACGGTTAGAACTGGACATGGAACAACAGACTGGTTCCAAATAGGAAAAGGAGTATGTCAAGGCTGTATATTGTCACCCTGCTTATTTGACTTATATGCAGAGTACATCATGAGAAACACTGGGCTGGAAGAAGCACAAGCAGGAATTAAGATTGCCGGGAGAAATATCAATAACCTCAGATATGCAGATGACACTACCCTTATGGCAGAAAGTAAAGAGGAACTAAAAAGCCTCTTGATGAAAGTGAAAGAGGAGAGTGAAAAAGTTGGCTTAAAGCTCAACATTCAGAAAACTGAGATCGTGGCATCTGGTCCCATCACCTCATGGGAAATAGATAGGGAGACAGTGGAAATGGTATCAGACTTTATTTTGGGGGGCTCCAAAATCACTGCAGATGGTGACTGCAGCCATGAAATTAAAAGATGCTTACTCCTTGGAAGGAAAGTTATGACCAACCTAGACAACATATTAAAAAGCAGAGACATTACTTTGCCAACAAATGTCCATCTGTTCAAGGCTATGATTTTTCCAGTTGTCATGTATGGATGTGAGAGTTGGATTGTGAAGAGAGCTGAGCGCCAAAAAATTGATGCTTTTGAACTGTGGTGTTGGAGAAGATTCTTGAGAGTCCTTGGACTGGAAGGAGATTCAACCAGTCCATCCTAAAGGAGATAAGTTCTGGGTGTTCATTGGAAGGACTGATGCTGAAGCTGAAACTCCAATACTTTGGCCACCTCATGCGAAGAGTTGACTCATTGGAAAAGACCCTGATGCTGGGAGGGATTGGGGGCAGGAGGAGAAAGGGATGACAGAGGATGAGATGGTTGGATGGCATCACTGACTCGATGGGTATGAGTTTGAGTAAACTCTGGGAGTTTCTGATGGACAGGGAGGCCTGGTGTGCTGGGATTCATGGGGTCACAAAGACTCGGACACGACTCAGCGACTGAACTGACTGAGCTGACTGATGTATGACTATTGAAGGCAAAAGAGGAAGGAAGGGAGCAGAGGATGAGATGGCTAGATAACATCACAGACTCAATGGACAAGAATTTGAGCAAATCCAGGAGATAGTGAAGGACAAAGGAGCCTGGCATTCTACAGTCCATGGGGTCACAAAGAGTCAGATGAGACTTAGCGACTGAACAACAACAAAAATGCCCCACAAGCAGTCAAGCTCTGGTCACAAAGGATTTGGGGCAAGAGTGACTTTCATAGAGCCTCACAAGAGGCAGTGCAGAAGCAGGGTGTGAGGAGTTCAGGACTTTTTGGTAATGGTAGCAGGTCCTATATTTTAGGGTAAGGTAAGCCAGCTCATGGTGAGTTGCAGGCTTGTGCCTGGTATTAGGTTTCCTCAACAGTGATGTTTTCTGTAAGGATAGGCTCAATTGGGTTTATTTAAAAAATATATGTGTGTGTATATATATATATATATATATATATATATATATATATATATTTATAAATTTATAAAATTTGTATTTTATAAATTTATTTACTTATTTATTATTTGTCAGGTCTTTGTTATGGCCTGTGGAATCTTGTAGTTGCAATCTGTGGTATCTAGTTCCCTGACAAGGGATGGATCCTGGGCCCCTGCATTGGAAGCACAAAGTCTTAACAGCTGGACCACCAGGGAATTCCCCTGACTTAGGTGAGTGCCGAAGAATTGATGCTTTTGAACTGTGGTGTTGTGTAAGACTCTTGAGAGTCCTTGGACTGCAAGGAGATCCAACCAGTCCATCCTAAAGGAGATGAGTCCTGGGTGTTCACTGGAAGGACTGATGCTGAAGCTGAAACTCCAATACTTTGGCCACCAGATGTGAAGAGCTGACTCATTTGAAAAGACCCTGATGCTGAGAAAGACTGAGGGCAGGAGGAGAAGGGGATGACAGAGGATGAGATGGTTGGATGGCATCACCGACTCAATGGACGTAAGTTTGAGTAAACTCCGGGAGTTGGTGATGGACAGGGAGGCCTGGTATGCTGCGGTTCATGGGGTTGCAAAGAGTCAGATATGAATGAGTGACTGAACTGAACTGAAATGAATAGGCTGTGTCTACAGGGTATCCTTCACTCTGTGGGTCTTGATACATGAATTAACTTTATCTAATGTGTTCTTGTTAAATTTAGATATGAGCTGAGGACTTCTGGGAAGGATAATCATTTTAAGGTCCAACTAATTGCTAATTTTAATATTTTAGGAGAGAGAGGTTTAAAGGATTTATCAACATGTTAGTATGGTATATATTCCAGTATCTTTTTATATTCAAGTATAATCTCAATGACTTTGTTCTAACCATAAAGTCATGATTTAGCTTCACTGAAATCATATTACTAAGACTTGCAAAGTCTGTGATGTGAAAGATAACGTTATGCTGTAAAACTGAGAGAAAAAAGTATAATGCCAGATAAAATAGAACAAAAATTTCTGTTTAAAACTTTGTCTGGAGTTAAAACTGAAAGGAAATCCCCATATTTCACAAGAAATAAATTGCTGTAAACAATAGTTGTTTACACTGAGGAGCTAATGTTTCTACAGCCACACTGGGGGATTATTTGATCTACAGCCACACTGGGGGATTATTTGATCCAAGAGCTAGTGCTCAGGCTTCAGGGCCCATACAGGGGCCAGGGCAAAGATTTGGGGACTCAATCCGTAATTGTATACAGTGCTAAAAATCTCATTTTAGGGTGAGGGAAAAATAGAATTCTATGGTTCCTAATAACCATAGTTGGCATCAGAAGGAAATGTTTAATTTTTTTTTCTTTATTAAGACGAGGGTGGGATGTTTCAAGAGAACAGCATCGAAATATGTATATTACCTATAGTGAAACAGATCACCAGACCACGTTGGATGCATGAGACAAGTGCCTGGGCCTGGTGCACTGGGAACATCCAGAGGGATTGGGTAGAGAGGAAGGTGGGAGGGGGGATCAGGATGGGGAATACATGTAAATCCATGGCTGATTCATGTCAATGTATGACAAAACCCACTACAATATTGTAAAGTAATTAGCCTCCAACTAATAAAAATAAATGGAAAAAAAATGCAGAAGGGGAATGAAATTATTGATGAAGAGAAAAAAGAGTCCATTATGTTGACAATAATCAAGTAATGATAATTATTGCTTAAAAACTGTAATTAAACAGTAGAAGCAAATACATAACAGTAAAACATCAGATTGTATCCTCCACTCGATGGACATGAGCTTGAGCAAACTTCTGGAGACAGTGAAGGACAGGGAAGCCTGGGGTGCTGTAGTCCATGGGGGAACAAAGAGTTAGACACTGAGAACTGAATAACAATAAAACATTGGGTGGACTGAATGGAGAAACAGGCTTTTAAGTCACACATTATTCAAGAGGTACTTTTTATTTATTTATTTATTTTATTTTTAATTGAAGGATAATTGCTTTACACTATTGCATTGGTTTCTACCTAACATCAACATGAATCAGCCATAGGCTTACCCATGTGCCCTGCCACTCAAGAGGTACTTTAATGGAGCTTAATTCTGCCCTTTTTTGTCTTGCCTCATACTCTGTTGATATTCCATATCAGTTGTCCCTTCCTTTAAATTCTTCTAACTTCCTTCATTCTCTTTGGTCACATGGCATTTCCATGTAATATCTGCCATGCCTAAAATATAATACTCCATTTTATTCTTCTAATACTCTCTCTTTATCTTTCAAATCTATTATTTTTGAGAGACACTTCCAATGAGGCCATCAGCCAGATTTGATGCAGTACTGGGTAACACTTAAGAACTCAGGCTCTGGCCCCAAATGTCCTGGGATCTGCTCCAGCTCAGCCAGTTAATAGCTATACTGCCCTCAGTAAGTACATGAGTGTTTCTGTGTTTCACTTTTCCTCCTAATATGGTTGTTATGAAGATGAAAGGAGTTAATGTATGTGAAATGCTTTGATTAGTGTTGGGAACATAGTGAAAAATAAATCATGATTATTAATTATTTTGCTGTTGTTCAGTTGCTGAGTCATGTCCAACTCTTTGCAACCCCATGGTCTGTAGCCCACCAGGCTCCTCTGTCCATGGGGTGTCCCAGGCACTAATACTGGAGTGGGTTGCCATTTCCTTCTCCAGGGGATCTTCCTGACCCCAGGATCGAACCCACATCTCCTGCATCTCCTGAACTGTCAAGGAGCTTCTTTATCATTAAGCCAGGGAAACCCCTATTAATTATTATAGTATATTAAGTATCTTTATACTGAGAGCACAGTTATATCCTTCTTGTAACTCCTAGAAAGGTCTTTTTTTTTTTTTTTATTGGCTCATTTGCTTTCTGTCTATTTTGTCCACCAATCTTTATATTCCGTGAAGGCAGAAAACATGGGTGGTCTTGGTCACCATTTTATCACTGCACACAGCATTGGGCAAATCCCTATTAAATGACTAAGTGGATCAGTGAATAAATTAATTATTTGTCTTTGTCATAATTTCTATCATAATTTAGGCATTTGGAAACTGAGTGACTGTGTATAAAAATTTCAGTGTATACTATAAAGCCACAAAGAGAAAACCGGTGTTTCCTCTGTCACAACTACAGATCAAGAAGCCCAGCACATGCAAGGGCATGCTGATATTTCTGGACCCATCCACCTACCAGATGGACACAGCAAACGGGAGGCCAATGCTCTCGGTTTCCAGGGTCTTCCAGGAGAGACCAGATGACAAAGCAGAAACATCAGGAAGTCAGGGACCACGAGAGTGGGACTGTTTCAACTAGATATTATACTATTATTCATGTCTGAGTAAAATCTTTGAAAAACTTAGTAGCTTAAATCGAGGAGTTGTGTGTTTTTTTTGTTTGTTTGTTTGTTTTTTTCAGTTTTAATCATCAGGGTCTGGGCACAGTTCAGGTGAGTCTTCTGTTCAGATTCTCACAAGGTTGCAATCCAGGGAATGTGTCAGCTTTGCCCTCTGGAGGTTTGGCTGAAGTGGCATGTGCTTCCAAGCCCATTCAGGAGGTTGGCAGAATTCATTGCCTTGCAGTTGCATGACTGAGGCTCATGGCCTCTTAGTGGTTGCTGACTGGAGGCCACGCTCATTTCCCTGCCATATGGCCCTTTTCACAAGCAGTTCCCAGTATTGATTTGCTTCTTAAGTCCACCAGAGTAATACCTTTTTACATTCTGCTAAGACAGGGTCTTATATAGTGAAACATACTCACAGACAGGGCATCATGTCTCCTTTTCCATAAATAGTAACTCAGACATGGAAGTGACAGTCCAATACCTTTAGTCAGAAGCAAATAATAGGTCCCCCTTGCATTCCAACAGATTTATATAAATAAAGGTGCACAGTGGGGCCACCTTAGGTTGTGCTCACCACACAGTGAGAAGAACCATCAGACAAATTTTCCCCTTTCCTGTGGGTCTACCCTAATTCAAAGAAAGCTCTTATATGGCTATTTGAAGAAGTCTCGAAATGGAAGTCATACTTGTTCAGAAGCTATGGCCAGTTCACCTAGTTTATCATCTCCCTGTTTTGCTGCTTCCAGTTCCCTTTCTTCTTAGTCCTTTTCTAAGACTGAATCTCTGGACCACATTAAAACTTTATAAAAATTAAAAAAAAAAAGACAAGCTGAAGACAGTTGTTATCCAAGTAATGGGATGTTTGGAAAGCCAAGGAGCCTCAAGAATAGGAAATGCCAAGCTCCTACAGTTATGGGACTGACTTTGCAAAAATCATGTTTAGAAAGTGACACTGAGGGTGACAGGACCACAGATGAGACTAAATTTACAGACACAACAGTCTCAGATATCAAATTCAGAGCCTTCACATGGGGCCTGTAGGTCACTGAAACACAGGATGGTAATGATCAGAAATACCTGACCCCCAAATTCTGCTAAATGCTCCTAGCTGGAAAAAATGGTCCCCTGTAACTTGGGGAAGAAAAAAGACATTCCAGGTTAGGAAAAACAGAGAGTGAGATGTTTCAAGAAATACTCTTTTTTATCCTCTGTCTCCACAAACAGCACTTTCTGTAGGCCAGTAACCAGGGTAGCTTTAACTGAAGTCAAAGCAGATAAGTGAAGTCCCTGCTCCAGAAAGACCCATTATACACCAAAGGAATTGTAGGATGTGGCTAATACTTACCTGAAAGTACTGGGTGAGACTTCCTTGGTGTACCAGTGACTAAGATTTTGCATTCCCAATGCAGGGGGCCCAGGTTCAACCCTTGGTCAGGGAACAAGATTGAATATGCCACCACTAAATATCCCGCATACCACAACTAAAACCTGGGGCAGCCAAGTAAATAAATAAATATTTTTTAAAAAGAAAAGAAAAATAACTGGGTTGCATGTGTGAGAAAGTATCTTGATTGTGTTGGACAGGAAGGATACAAGGATAAGGCCACATGGAAGAATTTGTTAACGTGAGCTATTCAACCATGATTCAAAATTCAATGTTGTGACCGAAACACCTTGAGTTCTAATTGTGGGGGAAACAAAGCAGATATAAGTGATAGCCCAACATCCCTTAATTTATTTAACAAACTAATTATTATGGTAGGCATTGTTTGAGAAACATGACAGTATTACAAAACTGATCAAATTTGCCTTTATAGAGTTTATATCATATAAAAAAGAGAAAATGAGGTATTTCCCTGGTGATCCAGCGGCTAAGACTCCACACTCCCAAGTCAGGGGTTCCAGGTTCTATCCCTGGTCAGGGAACTAGATCCCACTTGCTGAAACAGAGATGCTGCATGCAGCACCCTAGATCCTGTGTGTCACAACTAAGACTTGGCACAGTCAAATTTAAAAACTAATAGCAATTGTGCATGACAAATAAGTACATTATATTGCTATAATGCTATAAGAATTATAGCATTACAGTAGGATGAGGTAACCTGGGAGTGATCAGAGTAATGTGTGAAATTTCAACTGAGGTTTTCAGGACAGTACTTCATGTGAAGTCAACATTGAGGAACATCTTGTAGGCAACAAAAGAGTTATGCATTGCACATCTGGCGGGGGGAAATATTCTGTAAAGAATAAAAATGACACTGAAGTTGGAGAGTACCCAGCTTGGTCAAGGAACAATAGAGGGGTCAAAGAGACTGGGACAAATTTAACAGAAAAGAGAAAAAAAGAGTGATAGGATCACAGAGTTAATGGAACAATGCTGGTGGGGCCAGACCTCTGTAATGATTTTGGATTTGATTGAGTATAAAAAAGAGAGCTCTCTGGAAGCTTCTAAGCATGAAAAAGGCTTGTCTAATACTTCAAAGGCATTATCCCAGCTGCTATGTAATAGGAAGTAGTGTGTGACTGGGGAGAGGGTGGTCAGGGAGAGTTAAATGTAGAATTTCATTACAGGAATCCAGCTGAGATGTGATGATAGCTTAGGTCTACAGGTACAAAAAGATGGTAAGAATGGCCAAAGGCAGTAAAATAATTTGTCCTTCATACATTTTCTCTATAGCAGAAAGTAAAATAAGACATAATAGAACAATGGCTTCAAAATATTTAAATATAACTGCCATTCAAGAATTCTATACTGGGTAAAATTATCTTTCAGCTCTTATGTCAAGTTAAACACATTTTCACACAAAACAGAGCTGATAGGAGCTTCCCTGGTGGCTCAGTGGTAAAGAATTCACCTGCCAATGTAGGAGACGTGGGTTTGATCCCAGATCCAGGAAGATCCCACATACCTTGGAGCAACTAAGCCCATATGCCACATCTTTTGAGCCTCTGCTGTAGAGCCTGGGATCCACAATGACTGAGCCCAGGTGCAGCAATTACTGAAGCCCTAGAGCCTGTGCTCTGCAACAAGAAAAGCCACCACAATGAGAAACCCAGACACTGCAACTAGAAGGCAGCTCCCACTTGCCGAAGCTAGAGAAAAGCCCTCACAGCAATGAAGACCCATCACCGCCAAAAATAAATGAATAAATAAAAATTATATTCCAAAAAAGAGCTTAGAAATTTTAGTGGCAATAGAATTGCACTAAAGAACCTTCTAAAGAATGAACTTTGTATAGAAACAAATTAATCTTAAAATAAAGGTCTGAGTTACAAGGGTTTAAAAGGAAACAGCAGGCCTGAAAGGGGGCCACTTTTGCTAAGCCTACATCAACAAATCAAGGCTTAATACCTAACAGTTTCAGCCTCTCCCAGAAATGACTCTAATCAGTTACTCTGGAATTACTTGGTTAACTCTAGCGAGGTAATCTGCCTGATAGACAGGTGACATCCCCAAAAGGAAGATGACTTTGTTAGGGGGGAAAAAAAAATCCACTCACCTTTAGAAACTTTCTTTTTCCACCCTCTTCTGCATATAAAACCCTTCCATTTGGGGACTTCCCTGGTAGAACAGTGGATAAGAACCTGCCTGCCCATGTAGGGGGCACGGGTTCGATCCAGGAAGACCCCACATGCTGCAGGCGTCACAGCTACTGACCCTGTGCTATAGAACCCCAGGCCATGACTACTGAGTCCATGCGATGCAACTACTGAAGCCCCCATGCCTAGAATCTGTGTTCCACAATAGGACAAAGCACCACAGTGAGACGCCTGTACACTGCAAAGAAGAGTAGCCCCAGCTCACCACAATTCTAAGAGACACATGTACCCCAGTGTTCACTGCAGCACTCTTTACAATATCCAGAACATGGAAACAAACTAGACACCCTTGACGGATGAATGGGTAAAGAAGTTGTGGTATCCATATACAATGGAATATTGCTCATCCAGAAAAGGAACAGATTTGAGTTAGTTGAAGTGAGGTAGACGAACCCAAAGCCTGTTATACAGGGTGAAGTAAGTCATAAAGAGGAGAAAATAAATACTGTATATTTATGCATATATAGGGAATCTAGAAAATGGTACTAATGAACTTATTTGCAAGACAGGAATAGAGATTCAGACTTCTAAAGACAGCAGGGGCAGGAAAAGGTAAGATGCATTGAGAGAGTAGCATTGAAATATATTTATATTAGCATGTGTAAAATAGATAGCCGATTTGAAGTTTAGGTATAACACAAGGAGCTCAAGCTAGTGCTCCATAACAACATAGAGGGATGGGGTGGGAGGGGGGCTCAGGAAGGAGGGAACATAGGTATGCTTATGGCATTGTAAAGCAATTATCCTCCAATTAAAAAAGATATATTTTTAAAGTCTCTTTTGAAACTCCATAGAAAATAAAATATTTAGGAATAAACCTGACTAAGGAGGTGAAAGAACTATATGCTGACAAATCTGAAACACTGCTAAAGAAAATTGAAGATGATCTAAAGAAATGGAGTGATATCACATGATCTTGGATTGGAAATAATTAATATTGTTAAAATGCCCATAATGTACATAGCAATCCACAGATTTAAAGCAATCTCTGTCAAATCATCTATGACATTTTTCACAGAACTGGAATAAATAATCCTAAAATGTATCAGTTCAGTTCATTCAGTTCATTCACTCAATCATGTCTGACTTGTTGCGACCCCATGGAATGTAGCACACCAGGCTTCCTTGTCCATCATCAACTCCCAAAGCTTACACAAACTCATGTCCATCGAGTCAGTGATGCTATCCAACCATCTCATCCTCTGTCATCCCCTTCTCCTCCTGCCCTCAATCTTTCCCAGCATCAGGGTCTTTTCAAATGAATCAGGTCCTTGCATTAGGTGGCCAAAGTATTGGAGCTTCAGCTTCAGCATCAGTCCTCCCAATGAATATTCAGAACTGATTTCCTTTAGTATGAACTGGTTGGATCTCCTTGCAGTCCAAGGGACTCTCAGACTCTTCTCCAACACCACAGTTCAAAAGCATCAATCATGCAATGAATAAAACAAAAAACTTGCTATAAGAACATTGTGATTTAAGTTAGTTTAAGAGGAGATAAATAATAAATTGACAACAAATTGATAAAAGAATCAGTAAAAGTATTGTCTATAAGTATAACCATTCTGTCTATAAATTATTTACATTGTGAAAACAGGAATTGGAAGAATGCACTTTGTATAGACTGGAGAAGGGAATGGTTATCCACTCCAGTATTCTTGCCTGGAGAACTCCAGGGACAGAGGAGCCTGGCAAGCTACAGTTCATAGGCCTCAGGGTCAGACAAGACTGAACAACTAACACACCCACATACACAGTTTTGTATAGACAGAGGGAAGAACAAGATATATTACCATATCCTTTCATGCTGTTACCTTACTGCAATACCAGGAGCAGACAGTTTTTAGCAAACAGTAATTTTAATTTTTGAATTACACAGGCTTTGGTAACACCCCTCTTTTTCATCTTGATTTCTTTTATATTTTTGAGAATGAGGATGCTACTCAAACTTATCACTCTCTTATAAAAGATACAAATGTTGAAAATTTACATTTACAAATTGTAGCCCTGTCATACCCAAATTAAAAATGAAAATTACATGTCACTCTATAAAATCAAGATCACAAAGTCAACTGTCTTTATCTTTTCTGGGAAAAGCAATAAGGAAAGGTAAAATTTGTTCATTTGTAGTTGAGAAATTCTATAACCGATGCCAAGACAAATGGAATATATCAATAATATGTACATTTCTGACATACATAGTAAACACAATGTTTCTGGAATACAGTCTTTTGGAAACTTTTTATCTTAAGAAGTTTTAACTTGTGGTTCCAAATCTAGGCTACTTAAAAAGGATTCAAATGAACTTACATTACGAAGTAGTGTAATGGGAAACTTTTCTGGGCAAACATGATAAATGTAGAAAATGTATTCCTGGTGAATAATAGATTAGTGATAAAAAAAAGTCATAAAAGGAAGGAAGTATTATAACTGACAAACCTACAAGTACAGAGGGTAAAATAAAAAGCTTCTTTACTGTGTAACCCTCAATGAATATGCAGAAGCCAGGATAACATTGGCTCCTTTCCCAGCTGAATATAACTGAAATTAAAGTAATTACAAGGCTCAGGTTACTGCTCACCAATAGACTTGCCTAAAGTATCAATCACATGAGAAAAATGTATAATTGCTCCTCCTGGGATACAAAATTATTCTAAACAATATGTTCCTGCTCTCAGAGATGTGAATTATGAAGAAAAATTGAAGTTAAGCTACCTCTTCTGGGAAGTGGAATGGTAGTCATTCAACGGAAGTTTTAAACCCAGCCAGAATCAACAAAATTCTTCCAAGTGAACTCCTTATATTTGTAAACTGGGCTGATAAACCAGATGAAATGTTACCTAGATGTTCATTCAAGATTAACTGATTTATAAATCAAAAGCACGTCATTTTGTCACAATACCCTTCATTTTACTCTATTTCTTAATTTTTTATCATGCCTCTTATCTAAAGTATTTGAAATCATTTACTAGATTGTGCTAAGTTGCTGCTGTGTCCTACTCTTTGGAACCCCGTTGACTATAGCTGCCAGGCTCCTCTGTCCATGGGATTTCCCAGGCAAGAATATTGGAATGGACTGTCATTTTCTTCTCCAGGGGATCTTCCTAAATCAGGGAGCAAATTCCCATCTCTTGCAATTCCTGCATTAGCAGGCAGTTTCTTTACCACTGAGTCACCAAAGAAGCCTCCATTTACTAGGTTACCATATAATATAATTAGGGAATCACATGAAGCAGTTTGAAGTGAAAATATTGCAGTGGGTGTTACAAGTCACCTGGATTGACATATTTATTATAATTGGACTCTAAATTTGCTTTGTAGCTTCATGGCACTAGACTGTGGTTACCTTGAATGCAGAATTAGTGTAACATTCTTTTCATTACCACTGAACAGAACTGAAACTATCTGAATTAAAAATTCAATTTAAATTAAAAATAAGTTATGATCTATTTTATTTTGGAATATAAAAATTTTAAAAATAATACTTGCTGAACAAGTATCATGCACATATTTATATGAACAAGGCTAGATTGCTCTTTTTCAAGGGGCTTAGAGCTTGGTGAGTGAGTCAAGAAAATAGGCAATTTCAATACACTGTAAAGAGGTGTAAGACACAGCCAGTTCACATGTTACATAAAAACATAAAATAGAATCTAACCAAGTGTGTGGACCTAGGAAAAAAAAAATCTTAGCACATTTTATGTGATCAATAAGTAAAAATTTACCAAGTTATAAACAGCATTCTGGTAAGAGAGATTAATATATTCATTTACAAAAACATTAATTCCAGAAGCTTATTTTATTTACAAAAATGTTGTTTTGTATAAATTGTCTGCTCCTGTTATTATAGCCAGGTAACAGTATGAAGCGAAGAGAAGTTGGTCAATCATGTCCAACTCTTTGCAACCCCATAGACTGTAGCCTCCCAGGCTCCTCTGTCCATGGGATTCTCCAGGCAAGAATACTGAACTGGGTTGCCATTTCCTTCTCCAGGTGATCTTCCCAACCCAGGGATCGAACCCAGGTCTCCTACATTGCAGGCAGACGCTTTACCCTCTGAGCCACCAGGGAAGCCCTAACAGTATAAAAGGATTCAGTAATTTTTCTTGATTTTCCCTCTGTCTATAATACAAAGTGCATTCTTTCAATTCCAGTTTTCACAATATAAATCATTTATAGATAGAATTATTGCATGCAAGCCAGTACTTATGGATTATTTTATCAATTTGTTGCTAGTTTTTATTTATCTTAGTTTGGCTGTGGTTTAGTTGCTAAGTAGTGTCTGACCCTTTGTGACCTCATGGATTGTAGCCTGCCAGACTCCTCTGTTCCCTTTTAAACTAACTTAAATCACAATGCAATTTCTTTCATTTCTTTTTTTTTTTTTTTTGGCCACGTAGCATGTGCAATCTTAGTCCCCAGACCAGCAATCGAACCCATGTCCCCTTCATTGGAAGCATAAAGTTCTTAACCAGTGGACCACCAGGAAAGTCCCCCAGAAGCTTATTTTATGAGTGTTTTTATACACAAAAAAAATGACAAAATGATAGCATATTTTTCCTACTTCATAAATCCCATAAAAATAAATCATTTAAATTAACTAGTACCTCCTGTCTCTATTGAATTCATAACAATAATAAGACTTGGGACTGTAGTGAAGTTAGCTGTCATTCAAGATATAGATACATGTTCAGTTTATAAAGCACTGAATATGTTTAAGTAAAATTATCTTGAGAGTTTATTAAATCACCTAAACTGAATACATGTTTAGACTCCTGACTCACATTAATTAATCATATGCATTTCTTAATCAACCAAATTCAGTCCTGTTTCCTTCCAATGTTGAAACAGATAAATCTTTGTTTGAACATGAGATGAGGCTACTGGCTTGAGTTTACAGCTATATTTAATAGAAAATGGTTTTCTGAAACAAAAGATAAAACTCAGCAATGTGTGAAGCTCATTCTATGAAAGTTGTGGACAAACTAGGACAGTGGAAGGAAGTGCAGTTGTGTCTTCCACCACACACTCACTCTGAGGGGGAGTCGTCCTGAGTAAAGCAGAAGGAATCCTAATCCCTTTCAGTTATTTAAATCTCTTTCTCCTTTTCCCTCCTTCTCTCTTTCCTTCTCCCTTTCTTCCTGTCCCTTCGCTTCTTTTACCACCCCTCTGTTCATGTGTGGGGTACTAGTTTTTAATTGATGAATAATAAATATCCACACGCTTGGTGACTTGCAGCAACTCCCAGATGCTGTTTCAGGGCTGTGCAGATCAGAAGTTGAGACAGTCCACTGCTGGATTCTCTGCTTCATGTCTCCAAAGCCCCAAATCAAAGTGCCAGCTCAGCAACATCTGCTGTGGAACTTGAAGTCCTCTTCCAAGCACATGTGGTTGTCACAGAATTCAACTCCTTGCAGACTTTTTAAAAACATTATCCTAGCAATTTACACTAAAATGCTATGAAAGTGGATATGTTTTTGAAACAAATTTCTGCATTCTACTGCTTCTCATTAGCCTTATTTTCTTGATGAAGTCAACATTCTTTAACCTGTTTATATGTGACAGATATAAATGGTAACTTAGTGATTTGTAAAGTCAGAGACAATGTTGGATGTTTGAAGGTTTCTGAGAATGGCGGGAGGGGGGGAGGGGAGGGGTTGCGGCGGCGGGGGAATAGGTCTTGAAGCTAAAGAAGCCACAGCATCTGCTAATAGGAATGTAAAGACACTATGAGGTAGCCACACAATGATGAAGTTAGAGTTCCAGTATGAAATTGGGGTTCATTGCTTTTTGATAAATTTGTAAATAAATACTGTTAACAATCACAGAGGAATAAGGAAAAGAAGAGATCTTGTCTAAGGTGAAGATGAAGGATACAAACCATAATTCATGAGAGTGAGGGGAGAGTTTTGTCTTAAAAAAGTAAGGGAAGAGTTGGAATGTGGAAAAGAGGAGCATCCCATGAAGAGGAAGGATCCAGGCAAATGTCATAGCAGTCAAAACACAGCTAGGCTGACTTATTTAGAGTATACACTGACACAGACCAAGTCACCATCAATTAAACTAGAAACAGTGACCTGAGTCATTGCAAAACGTAGAGCCAGCATAATCCTGAGTTTCTGTCCTGATGAAATCTTAAGATGCAGTAGAATCAGGCATCCTCAAGAGATAGAGCAGAAAGACTAAAGCTGTCACTTCTCAGAACTTCCTTGGTGATCCAGTGACTAAACTCATTGCTCCAATGCAGGAGGCCAGGGGTTTGATCATTGGTCAGGGAACTAGATCCCACATGCTGCAACTAAGATCCAGCACAGCCAAATGACTAAATAAAGTTTAAAGTACACACACACACACACACACACATTTAAAGCCATCATGAATCAAATGCATTTTTTATGTTTATTTTTTTTAAATTGGAGGATAACGGCTTCACAATATTGTGTTGGTTTCTGTCATCCATCAGCATGAATCAGCCACTGGTATGCACATGTCCTCTCCCTCCTGAACCCCCTCCCATCTCCCTCCCCACCCCTCCCCACCCCTCTGGGTTGTCACGGAGCACTGGGTTGAACTCCCTTTGTCACAAAACAAATTGCCACTTGCTGTCTATTTTAAATATGGTAATGTAAATGTTTCCATGCTATTTCATCAATTATTCCCACCCTCTCCTTCCACTGCTGCTCTGCAAGTAGGTTCATCTGTACTATCTTTCTAGATTCCATGCTGTTTTTCAGTCACCTAGCCATGTCTGACTCTTTATGACCCCATGGACTGCAGCACTGTCAGGCCTCTCTGTCCCTCACCATCTCCCAAAGTTTGCCCAAGTTCATGTCCATTGCATCAGTGATACCATCCAGCCATCTCATCCTCTGACACCCTCTTTTCCTTCTACCCTCAATTTTTCCCAGGATCAGGGACTTTTCCAATGAGTCATCTGTTCGCATCAGATGGCGAAAATACTGGAGCTTCAGCTTCAGCATCTGTCCTTCCAGTGAGGATTCAGGGTTGATTTTCCTTAAGATTGACTGGTTCGGTCTCCTTGATGGCCAAGGAAATTTCAGGAGTTCCTTGTTTCAGAATTCCTTTGGGTATTCTTTGACATTCTGCCTTCTTTACAGCCCAGCTCTCACAGCTGTACCTGACCACTGAGAAGACCATAGGCTTGACTATACAGACCTCTGTCAGTGAGTAATGTCTCTGCTTTTCAACACACTATCTAGGTTTGTCATAGCTTTCATGCCAAGAAGCAATTTTCTTCTGATTTCACGGCTGTGGTTACCATCCACAGTGATTTTAGAGGATAAGAAGAGGAAATTTGTCACTTACTTTTATTTTTCCCCTTCTGTTTGCAATGAAGTAATGGGGCCAGATGCCATGATATTAGGGTTTTTCTTTTTTTTAACATTTAGTTCTAAGCCAGCTCTTGCACTTTCCTCCTTCACCCTCATCAAGAGGCTCTTTAATTCCTCTTCTATTTTTGACATTAGAGTGGTATCATCCTCATATCTGAGGTTGTTGGGTGTTTCTCCTGCCTATGTTAATTCCACTTTGTAACTCATCCAGCCCAGCATTTCTCATGATGTGCTCAGAGTATAGATTAAATGAACAGGGTGATAGAAGACAGCCTTGTAGGCCTCCTTTCTCAGTCTTGGAACAATCAGTTGTTCCATGTGCTGTGCTTAGTCACTCAGGCACGGCCGACTCTTTATGACCTCATGAACCTAGCCTGCCAGGTTCCTCTGTCCATGGGGACTCTCCAGGCAAGAATACTGGTGTGGGTTGCAATGATCTCCTCCGGGGGATCTTCCCAACCCAGGGATCAAACCCAGGTGTCCTGCACTGTGGGCAGATTCTTTACCATCTGAGCCATCAGGGAAGCCCCAGTTGTTCTGTTCTTCTAACTGTTGCTTCTAGATTCCATACGCATGTGTTAATGTACAATATTTGTCTTTCTCTTTCTGACTTACTTCACTCTATATAGTAGGCTATAGATTCATCCACCTTATTAGGACTGACTCCAATTATTTTTTATAGCTGAGTAATATTCCCTTGTACGTGATGTAAATGTCAGAAATATTGTGAATGCAGTTGGGAATTGAAGCCAGAGAGTTAATATTTGTAAAAATAATTTCACACACTTCCTTAAAACTTGGAAATTCCAGCCATTATTCATGTGTTTATTATGAAGTACACTATCCACATCTGCTTGCATAATCCCCTAAAATGGGTATGATTATACCTGGCAATCCACTCCAGTATTCTTTCCTGGAGCATCCCATGGACAGGGAGGCCTGGTGGGCTACAGTTCATGGGGTGGCACAGAGTTGGACACGACTGAAGTGACTTAGCATGGCACGGCACATACCTCACCCCATGGGATAAATGTCTGAAGTAACAAGCATCCAAATGCAGGTCAAATTCTTCTCCTGAGACTCCTGCTACATTTTTTCTATATAATGTGATTTATTTCAATTAATTCAATATTCTTTAATGACACTAATTAACTAAAGGTGTTATTTATGTTATTGAATATAAGGTGCTAGAATGTTTCAAAAATACCTGGTATCATTATGAAGGACAATATTTTTAATCATATTTAAAGCTTTTTCAGTGTATTTATGCAAAAATGCATTAGAAAAGAGTCAGAGTAGATTCCTGTTTTATACTCCTGAAAGACATTATAAATTTATTAAGGACATTACAACTGATTCTGACTAAAGTAGTTAAATACAATCTATTAAAAATGTATAATGAATATTATTGCAGGAAAATTTATAAAAAGTATGTGCTATTAATGTCAAAGTCTATAAAACTAAAAGTAACTCAGTTTAGCCCTAACATATTTCACTGTATTGGGTTTTATATTTGAATAATAAAACCTAAATAATGCTTCTTTTTCCTTAGCAGAATATTTCCTTGATGACTTAATTTGCAATAATTATGAAAGGAAATTACATGTTTTGTTGGAAGACTTGATAAGGTAATATTTTAACTTGAAGGTAAGACAGTATGGAATTTTTTAAATGAACTATTTTTAGAGTCGAATTAAACTTGTCAGTGTTATTAGAATTAAAAAAAAAAAATCTCTTGGCACATTGGAGCACAGAATCCTGAGAAACTCTTAAAATGCAGAAGGATAAGAAATGTGGAGACCGCCATTTATGATAAGCATTTTAAGAGTCTTTAAGATTGTTAGTTAAAAGAGACTGTTAGTTAAAAAACCTTTTCAAAAATGAGTGAAACTCACCATATTAGGTGCAACTGACATTTAAAGTATTAAAAGTCACAATATTCATGATGAGTGATGAATTTTTTGCTATAAGAAAGTATTTTTTGCATGTACCAGTAAGAATCATATGATTGTCAAGGCATAGAACTCACAAAAAAATTCTGATTATAAACAGTTGGTAATGCAAGAAAGGAAAGAAGCAACTTCCTTGAACTATATAAAATAAAAGTGTCAATTATTCATTTAGTAAAGAGTCTCAAAAATACCCTTAAAACTCATATTTTGATATAACTTTACTTGGCTTCTAATACTTCCAGTCTAACCATAAATGCACATTGCCTCTGAAACAGCAATGTTAGGGATTGAAATGAAGGTCCATAATAACGATCCTGAAGGCTAGAAAGGAAGAGGGAGCTTAGTATGAAAGGCAGGTACCCTTGATAACTGAGGGAGGTATTTCTGGAAACGTGCTGATCTTAGAAAAGCATTTCAAAAGCAATTTTCCGTATGAAATAATGGCAAAAGATGTCATTACCTTGTTTTCAAGATGCCTAACACTGCAGTTGATTAGTTGCCAGTCTCTGGGGTGCAGTGAAGGGCTGCTGGGTGTCCCCACATCTGCCTGCTGCCCAGGGAAGAACTGGTGCTCTGAGCAGAGAGGACCTGATCACAAACCATCCCTGGGTTCCTTCCATACTCACTCTACCTACAGAGTACTAGGAATGAAAATCAATTTCAGTGAATGGCTTTCGTGTACTTTTGTCACCAGAGTTTCCAGCGAACCAAAATGATGCCATCTTGGCAGGAGGTGAGGGCACAACACAAGTGGTCAGAGAGTCGGTGTCAGCTTCCACCAGTGCTGATGATGATGAAGACCTCCTCCAGGCAGGAGAGGGAGTGAAGCCTTGTAGGCGGTGCAGCTGCATCTTACGAGCCACTGATGGTGACGAGTTATCATCTTTCAGTGTCTCTTAATACACGCCTTTTGAGATGCAGCCTGCACTTGCACCATTTGAGTCACTGTCATTTAAGTGATGTGTAGCAGCACTGTTTTAGCAGGGATCTAGCAGCGAACAAAAGGGTCAAATCTTGCTTTCAAAAGAATTGCAGGAAATACTGACAAAGATGAGCAAATGAACATGTATTATAAAATGACTAAATTCACCATAAGGACTATGAAGAAAAATAAAACACAGTAAGGGGGGGTGTGATGTGACGGGAATTAATAATTAGATAAAGGGGTTACAGTAGTCCAATAAATAACACTTTTATGGATGATGAAGTATGTGTAAATGTGACCAAAATGCATGGGTCGTGGTGAGAGGAGGATATAGTGATTCTCATTCGTGTCTAGGTCACCTAGAGAAAAAATCATCTTCCAATAAATCTCTCTCAAATCCATCCATACTTCCGTAGACTGGTAATCTGCTGCCACATCATTCCTCTCTTAAAGCACACTTTAATCTTGGCTCCTCCTTCTTTCATAAGGCATACCAATGCTCTTCACGAAATTCTGTCTTTCAGCTTTGTCTCTCAGCTCACAGAGTACCCTCTGCCTGAACTGCTTTATCCATCTGCCCCTTACCTTTCAGTGGCACTCAGCATCTCTTCATGTTTCAATCTGCAGAGCATTTTCACACTTTAGAAAGTTATCTTTGATGAAGGATCCAACTGACATCTTTATGTTTTGTCTGCCCAGCTTCCATCCCATCCCCTCCTTGTGGTTCAAGGCTTCTTTCCTGTTCTGCCTCCCCTCCTTCCACATGATGCTGGTGGATTTGTTAACAGCAAGATGATTCCTCCACCACCAGGTAAGCACTTTTGCCAGGCTAACTTTGAAGAGCCCCTTATTTCCCTGAAGAAACACTTGGTGACATTTTTACCAAAATGACAAAGGGAAATGTCATAAAAAGGAGCCAATACCATAAACAGAATGAAAACATGGAGGCCAAGTGACAATCCTGACAACAGTGATCCATCCATGGACCCCACTTTCCTAGAAATCTGTCAGTCCTTAGAATCTAGAGTTACACAAGAGAAAAAGACAAAAATGGAAGCATATCGATTTGATGGTTTTAAAATTAAAGTTAAATATTGCTCTCCCATATCTTTACCACCAATACAGGTAAGGCATTAGGTTGTACCTCCATATTCCTCTCTAGACCCTAAGATTTGGGAGCAGAAGGAGAATGTTGCTGGTTTGCTATAACATTCCCAGAGTTCACTCCTGTATCTCTCACATTGTATCATTTGGAACATATTTGTAAAACTCTGAATAAAAGGACAACAATCTCTGTCATACTTTCCATGTCACTTTATATCATAATCCTGAGGTAGACAACTGTGAGTCCATGTTGAGGTTTCTTCCCATTTCTTTAGATTTTCCTTTTATTTTGGTATAATCATTTCTTACCCTCTGTGTTATCCCTATAACCACACATTATTGAGTGCTTCAAGTTAATCTCCCTTAACTTCAGAAATATTCAGGGAAGTCTCCATAATCAGCAGGGATTTCTAATCATTTTATGGCGTGTGTCATAAGAGGAAATTTCTGAATATTTAGATCACAACTGGGAAAAAAAAAAATAGTGACTTTCACTCATCCAAGACTTCTAGTGCCTTTGTAAACACTGTTTCTCTATTTTTAATTTATTTTTGCCTGAAGTACCTAAAAGAGTTTTTTGTTTTGCTTTGTTTTGGTTTGGTTTGGTTCCCTTACAAAATTATGATGAAACAAAACAGGACACCAAGTGTTTCCAAGAACTGGAAAATAAAAATTGTTTATTGGGGATTGATATATCCTAACTGAACAAGTTATGCTGACTTTCCAAGGCATGGTATTCCAAGTGACTCCTTAAATTATCATGTGTGCTCCGAAGGACACTTCGGAGGCATGGCTTAGGGAGGCTAACTGTCCTGAGCTCAGATGCTCAGTCGTGTCCCACTCTTTGTGACCCCAAGGACTGAAGCCCCCAGGCTCCTCTGTCCATGGGATTTCCCATGAGACTCCAGGCAAGAACACTGGAGTGGGTAGCCATTTCCTTCTCCAGGGGATCTTCCCAACCCAGGGATCAAACCTGAGTGTCCTACATTACACGTGGATTATTTACTACTGAGTCACCTGGGAATCCCAGAAGGCCAACTAGCTTTTACCAAAACCAAAGTAACAACAACCAAAAAAAAAAAAAAAAAGTAAAATATTTTATCATTATGGAATCACCTATAGATAGAAAATTACTAGCTTGGGACTTCATGTCCTCAGCCCCAGCATGATAAAAAGGCTCCAATGCATTATAAAGGGGTTCTTAGGTGGTACAGTGGTAAATAATCTTCCTGCCAATGCAGGAGATGCAAGAGTCTAGAGTTTGATCCCTGGGTTGGGAAGATCCCCTAGAGTAAGAAACAACAACGCACTTTAGTATTCTTGCCTGGAAAATTCCATGGACAGAGGAGCCCGGCAGGCTGTTACAGTCCATGGGGTCACAAAGAGTCAGGACAACTGAGCAAACACACAGAGCAGAGCCTTTTAAAAATCAGTCTTTAAGTGATATTTTACATTTTATAGCTGCGGAATATAGAAATCTGTAAACACCAGACCCACCTAATCCTGCAGTTTTAATTAAGCAGTAACTGAACTAAAAGCGTAGGTAAATCACTTACTTGAAAGTTAGAGCATTAATTAAGAAAAATTATCACCCTTAAATTTCAGCTGAGTATATATGTGGAAGAATTTAGATGGATCTGGGCATTAAGCTCTAAGCTAGTTAGTTTACATGCTAGGTGTTTCATGGCTCTAAAAACCACAGGCAGTGGTATGGGTTATTATTCTGGGTGGAGTGATGGATCCTGCCATATAGTTGTTGTAAAGACACATATCTGGAGTGAGATGATTTCCAGGGGTATTGCATTGTCCTTCCAGGTCTAATTGGTAAAACCACTAACTCCAACACAGTCAAGGCTAACAAGAAACATCCACTAGTTAACAATCATGAAAAATTTAAATGATGGCTGAGAGTAAGAAAGAAAAAGGTAGTAGAAAGAGAAAACCAAATAATGTTCCAGGTAGTGGAAAAAAGAAAGAAAGAAAGAAAGAAAAGAAAAGAAAAGAAAGAAAAAGAAAGAAAAAACAAACAAAAAAAACCCCACCAATACCTCATGAGTAGTTTCAGGCCTTTAGTAATAATGATGTAGACTTTGTCCATTACATTTTAATTGGCATATGTTTAATTAATATTAATATTTAGTACCATATATTTAATTATTACATTTAATTGGCACTACTTTCCTTATTCCTAAATATTACATATAAGTTGTGTTGGTGCTCACTTACCTTATAATTTTCTTTCTGATGATTACAGAACAATATATCTTAACTAGGAAAAAAAACATAATCATCACCCAGAGATGGACATAGTGATGGATTCAAGTGTGCATCTCTACCGTGAGGAGAGAACTTCAGGAAATCTTCACTAAATGAGGAGAGACCTGAATTACATTAGTGAAAGGCTGTGAAAGTGAAAGGTTGTTTCTGAGTCGTGAAAGACACCAGGATTCTTGGCCTCTGGAGGAGAGGAATTCAATCCAGAGCCAGTGACGAGGCTTTATCGCTCAGAGCTTTTGTGTAATAAAGCTTTATCAAAGTATAAAGGAAATAGAGAAAGCTTCTGACATAGACACAGAAGAGGACAGAAAGAGTTTCTCCTTGCTAGTTTTTAGCAAGAAGTTATATACCTATTATTAGGCTGCTAAAAGGAAATATCTCAAAACTCAGAGTGGCACCAGCCTCCTCACCTACAACATGCATTTTGAGAAAACATTGGCACAAGGTGAGTCATCCAGGGCCATGAAACAGTTGACATGATCCTTGAAGAAGGCAGATATGTAGTCTCATTAACATAGCTTAAGAACATTTGTATGAGTAAAACATACTGGTTTGTTGAGCCATTATGGGTTCTGAATCTTAGGTGGAACTGACTTGAAGAAAGACAAGAGTCTAGGGTAAATGCATAGATCATTAACATAGCTTAAGAAAAACATTTCCATAAGAAAAACACATTGGTTAGCTCCAAGTTTGAGAAAAGTGAAGTTTAGGTGGAACCAGGTGTTATCATGGCAACACAAGAATTTTAGAAGAAACCTCCTTTTAATTTTGTATAGAAAAGGGAAAAAAAGTCAGGCACTTGTAGTTCATTTCTTCCTGTCTTTTAAGAGAGAGAGATAAAAGTGGTCTGACACTTGCAGCCTACTTCCTCCATTTGGAGACCCCTAGTCTTCCTGCCTGTTACCCTCGCCAAAGCATGCTGTTGTTGATTTTCTATAAAGTTAAAATATAAGCCATTGGATTAAACTGCGGGAAAAGATGGAATTCTGGCAATAGCATCAATTCCCAAATCCTTATAGTATTTCCTTGTAACTCTGGGAATTCTCAGTGTATATCTCGAGTATCTTGCCTGCATAGGATTTCAAGTCCCACCAGTCAGTAAGTGTTGCATGAGAATCAGAAGGTAGAAGGGATTGGGGTGCCCTATTAATCTCTCTTTAGTAGTGGGGAGCAGAAGTGCATGCTATGTAAAAGTGAGTACTTTTTTTTTTCCTTCAGCTGTTTTAGGTCATTTTCCTCTCATGCACTTGCCTTGGTGCTATAAGGTAGCAGTAATAATTAGTGGCAGTTCTTTGGTAAGTCATGGAAGGGGGAAGCAACAAATTACTGATTCTCTGGATAAAACTGATGAAGAGGGACTTCCCTGATGGTCCTGTGGTTAAGACTCCATATTCCCACTCTCCCACTGCAGGGGGCATCAGCGTGACCCCTGGTTGGGGAACTGAGATCTTGCATGCCAATGGATGAGGAAAAAAAAAAAAAAAACAACTCATGAGTAAAATCTGAAAACTGCAACAGTCTTCTTGCTTCCACATCTTTAGTTCTTAAACAATGTATAAGTGTCTGATTTCCAGTATTTGATACTTCTTGCTTGGAAAAAAAATGTAAATATGCCTCTTCTATAGTAAATCCTGATTGATCCAGGTAAACAATTTACCATTAACTAAGCCAAATTCTCCTTCCATAGAGAATTACACAGTTTTGAAATTCTGAATGTGGGACAGTGATGTTTCTGGAATGATACCAGTTTCATAGTTTCATGTAGGTGTTACTGAACTACATAAGAAAATATATCTCTAACTGCACACTTACTGTTGCCAATAATTTTTGTTTTATAGGAAAAATTAGTGTTTGAAAATATACAGAAGCACATTAACAAAATCTTTATTCTGTAAGTTACAATCTTTCCATAAGCATTGATCTTGATGAAACAGTCAAATGTGCACCTGACAAGTTGAGATTTTCAGTTGGCACGTCACTGGGTTATTTGCATCTGACAAACAAAAGCATTCTGAAAACCATCACAAGGGAAATTGTAATCTGTCAAAGAGTGAGTATAGAGAATTATGGATGAGGTTCAAAGGTTCCTTTTTTTGTGTGACATCAACTCTTAAAAACTAGTCATCTAACCATGCTTTCAAACAACTGTTTACAAAAGTCACATAACAGAAAGAAAAACAAGAAACATTAAAAACTGTCAAAAAATAAATAAAACGGAAGTAGAAGTCAAGTCAGATATAGCAATATGAAAGAATAACCAAGTAAAACAATTAAAAGAAAAAATTAAAACAAAGTACATTTATAGGTAGGTATGCACATGTATAGATGTATGAATATATAGATGTGCATATATATATACACACAGAGACACACACATATATATGTAAAATAAACAACCATCTATTTTTGTTAATAGATCTGAATGACTAGGTGGAATTTTAGACCAATGGAGGAAGTCTGGCATGCCTAAAAGTAATTTTCAGCCCCTCACACTGCTACCATCACAAGAGCAGTCATTATAGTAATTACCATAAATATCATATAGAAAAGCATTCTGAAGCCATGATTTGTGGTCATTATTCTACTTGTTCCTCATAAAACTATAGAATTGTTAATTATGTTTTAACAAGAAGGTATTATGGAGAATGTTTATGGATTAATTTTGCTACCTCATTAATTCAGAGGTGCCTTATGAATAATCCACAAAACAAAAAGATCAGCAGTGCATCTCTTTTCAGCTCAACAGGTTTTTTATTTTTGCCTTTCTCTCAAGTATTTATAAGCAAAAACAAGGACTTTACTAAAAGGACCTTAACAGTCCCCAAAACTTGATTAAACTTCACACATTTAAAAAAAATTAACTTGTACTGGAGTATAATTGCAGCATGCAGCCTGGCATGCTGAAGTCCATGGGGTCACAAAGAGTCAGACGTGACTGGGCAACTGAACAACAATAGTTAATTTACAATGTTGTATTAGTTTCTGTTGTATATCTAAGTGAATCAGTTTATATATATACACTATTGTTTAGATTCTATCACATAAAGGTTAAAATAGAGTATTGAATAGAGTTCCCTGTGTTATAAACTAGGTCTTTATTAGCTATTTATTTTATTTATGATAGTATATATATTATATATATATGTCAATCCCAGTCTCCTAATTTACCCCAGACATTTTTACCCTGATATCCCAACTCTTCAATCATGTACTTTAGAAAACGTAAATTCCTTGCTCCCAGGTGGAGCTAGTGGTAAAGAATCCACCTGGCAGTGCAAGAGACTAAGAGACATGCATTTCATCCCTGGGTTGGGAAGATCCCCTAGAGAAATATCCACTCTAGTATTCTTGCCTGGAGAATTCCATGGACAGAGGAGCCTGGTAGGCTATGGTCCGTGAGGTCAGAGTTGGACATGACTGAAGCAACTCGGCACACACGAAAAGCCCTCCATCAATATGTGAATGTTTTACAATCCTGGAGTGTCTTTCTAGAGAACCTGGGAGTTTTCCTTCCTAAAAGTAATAACCAAGAAAGATAGACTCAAAAAGGACAGACTTTTGGGCACAGTGGAGGAGGGAGAAGGAAGGATGACTTGAGGGAGCAGTATTGAAACATATACATTACCATGTGTAAAATAGACATAGCCAGTGGGAATTTGCTGTATGTCGCAGGCAGCCCAAAGCCAGTGCTCTGTGAGAACTTAGAGGGGACATAGGAAGGGAGGTGGGAGGGAGGCTGCAGAGAGAGGGGATATATGTATGCCTGTGGCTGACTCATGTCCATGTATGACAGAAATCAACACAGTATTGTATAGTAATTATCCTCCAGTTAAAAATAAAATAAAAATAAAATAAAAATGTTTAAAAAAGGAAGAGTGCTTTTACCCCAGACTCTGTGGAAAAGGGGGAGTCTCACTTCCATAAGTGCCAATGAATAAGAACAGATGGGCAAGCTTGAGGCTGAGGGTCTGTAGTACCTTCTCATTAGCTCACTGTGTTTACAAACCCCTGCAAGTCACTTGTTCAAGGGAGTTGAGTTCAACACTTCTTAAAATACCCTTGATCATTATTTCAATGACTTGAATAAAGTTTTCCTTACCTATTTAATTCTGTCTAATGCAATGTTTTTTGAATGATCTGTGACTGTTTTCTATTAAGCAAATAACTAAATCTTACTCTCAAAATCTATAATGATAGCTGCCTTAGTGTGGACTGCCCTAGCAGAATACTATAGATGGGGTGGCATAAACATCAGCTACATACTTCTCAGTATATATTCACAGCTCTGAATGTTGGAAGTTCAAAGTCAGGGTGACACACAGTCAGGTTCTGGTGAATGCCCTCTCACTGGCTTACACAGAGCCATCTTCTCTTCCATCCTAACATGGCAGAAAGAGAGAAAGGACTTACTCTATTTGCTTTTTTATAAAGACACTAGCCTCATTTTGGGGACCCCATCTGTATGATCTAATTACTTCCCAAAAACATCACCAGCTGGGACCATCCCACTGGAGTTTAGGGATTCAACATATGTGTTTTTTGGGAGATACAATCCTCAGTCTATAACAATAATAGTTCATGCTATTTATAGTCAGCAGGATTTATTAGAATGTTCAAGGTAGTATGCATTTAACAGAGGAAAAATTTCCAGGTTGGCTTTACTTCATTATTTTTTACTTAATTTACCTAAATTAATTATTATAAAAATTTACCAGCTTTTAAAAACAGTTCTTGAATAAATTATAAGAAGAATTTCAGAAAATCAATTGTTCCTTGGTCAAAGAAATACCAATATACTTAGCAAATTGAATCTATATTAAAAATCAATTAATTCTCAACCATTGAAATCAATAATAGGATATTTATAAATTTATTTTAATTGCAAATGCATTTCATGTGCTTTAACTAACATTTGTTGAGTATGCCCCTATTTTTCTCAGCAAACATCTATCTACAAGATCATTATTGGAAGAAAAGACACATCACAAATTTAACCTGTTCAACTGAATAAATCATTGATGCACATCATTATTGCTTCCAAAATGCTCTGAACTTTTAATCTGAAATATAAATTACTGCATGCACTTTATAAAACACTGAGCTCATGGACCTCACTCTGTGAACATAGCAGGATCTTTCTTAGTATATATTATTTCTGGGGAAAAAAGCTGTATCATTATGCTAAAAAATAATTATACCCTTTAGACATACATTTCTGGAAATAGTTTGAATAGTTTAATAAAAAAGTTTTCTTGAAACACCCTGCATTTCTTTTCCCCATTAGTAAAGTCTATCTTAAAGAATATTTAGCCACTAATATGAATATTAGTTGTGATATTCTTCTTCTTTTCCTTTCTCATGGCCAAAAATAACAAATAACATTATTTTAATTACTGAGTATTCAAAAATAAAATATATTCATGATATAAGTAAAAGTCACTGTAATAAACTATAAAAATTGACAAATTGGAAAAAATAATTTCAAAACACAACAAAGGCATTAATTTTGTGAGGAGAAAAACTGAATTTATAGGACACTAAGTAAAGGAGTACAAGTGGAGGTTAAATGTGAAAAAACTATCCCCATTTATAAAATTAATATAAATTAAATTTTATGAGACATTATTTTTAGCCTATCATAGAGGCAAATAATGCTCAGTGGTATGAGTTACAGGGAAAAGATTAGAAATTGTTCACATTCCTCTTATTTAGCCCACATGTTTGTAATTAAATACAATAAATATGCCTGAGTATATTACATTTTGAAAAGCTGTGTCTTCTATAACCTTTTCACTTTGGATTACGCTAACACCATTTAATTTATGTGCTTATTACCAAAGTACAATGATTGTTTTTCATTTTAAAGGCATGGGCAAAGTTTGGCAAAGGTTTTATTTTTTAAAAAAAGATTATTCAAAAAAAATGGAAGCGCTCCAGGAAGTTGTCCACCTACTAATATGAAAATCTCATGACCGGATTGTATTGAGATTAAGAGTAAAGGAGAAGAGTCACCTCCCTGCCTGTGTCATCAGACCTCCTGCTTCCCACAGGGCCCAGGTGGGAGGAACTCACCCCCTCAGCCCCGGGTCCCACAGCCTTCCCTTCCCTGTCATCAGCTTCACTGTCAGGAACCAGTCACCACAGGGCTGCCCGGCCACTTCCCCCTGCACCTCCCCCTGCTCCCCCCCCCCCTCTCCCCCACCCCACTCCCCTACTCCCCTTGCTCCTTCCCTGCTCCTCCCCTTTCCCCTGCCTCCAAGTCAGCCACTTCAGAACCAGCTAGTTTGTTTCTGATTGTATGGATTTAAATTAGATTTAGATATACATTTTATAATTAATGTCAGAAGCTTTTTGATTATGTTTCCTTATGTGCTGTGCTTAGTCACTCAGTCATCCAACTCTTTGCAACCCCGTGGACTGTAACCCATGAGGATCTTCTGTCCATGGAACTCTCCATGAAAGAATAATTGAGAGGGTGCCATGCCCTCCTCCAGGGGAATCTTCTCAACTCAGTGATTGAACCTGGGTCTCCCACATTGCAGGTGGATTCTTTACCATCTAAGCCACAGGGAATTGAGGACTTCCCTGGAGACTCAGATGGTAAAGCATCTGCCTACAATGCGGGAGACCAGGGTTCACTCCCTGGGTTGGGAAGATCTTCTGGAGCAGGAAATGGTAATCCACTCCAGTATTCTTATCTGGAAAATCCCATGATTGGAGGAGCCTGGTAAGTTACAGTCCATGGGATTGCAAAGAGTTGGAACAACTGAGAGACTTCACATTCCTTCTCCCTGTGCTATACAATAGGTCCTTGTTGGTTATCTATTTTATATATAGTATTGTATGTACACCATTAATATCAATAACCTCAGACATGCATATGACACCACACTTATGGTACAAATCAAAAAATAACTGTGATGAAAGTGAAAGAGGACTCTGAAAAAGTTGGCTTAAAACTTAACATTCAGGAAACTGAGATCATGGCATCCAGTCCCATCACTTCATGGCAAATAGTTGGAGAAACAGTGGAAACAGTGGCAGACTTGATTTTTTTTTTTTTTTTTGCTCCAAAATCACTGCAGATGGTGACTGGAGTCATGAAATTAAAAGACTCTTGCTCCTTGAAAGCAAAGTTGTGACCAACCTAGACAGTGTATTAAAAAGCAGAGACATTACTTTGCCAACAAAGGTCCATCTAGTCAAAAGCTATGGTTTTTCCAGTAGTCATGTATAGATGTGAGAGTTGTACTATAAGGAAAGTTGAGCACTGAAGAATTGATGCTTTTGAACTGTAGTGTTGGAAAAGACTCTTGAGAGTTCATTGGACAGCAAGGAGATCCAACCAGTCTATCCTAAAGGAAATCAGTCCTGAACATTCATGGGAAGGACTGATGCTGAGGCTGAAGCTCCAGTACTTTGGTTAACTGATAAGAAGAACTGACTCATTTGAAAAGACCATGATGCTGGGGAACATTGAAGGCAGGAGGAGAAGGGGATGACAGAAGATGAGATGGTTGGATGGCATTGCCGACTCAATGGACATGAGTTTGAGTAGGCTCCAGGAGTTGGTGATGGACAGGGAAACCTGACATGCTGCAGTTGCAAACAGTTGAACACTACTGAGTGACTGAAATGAACTGAGTGTATGTATGTTAACCCAAACCTTCTAATTTATCCTTCTCCCCCTTTCCCCTTGGGTAAACATGAAATTTGTTTTCTGTGGGCGGGGGTCTATTTCTGTTTTGTAAGTAAGTTCATTTGTATCTCTTTTTTAAATATTCCATATATAAGTGGTGGTATATGATGTTTGTCTTTCTTTGTCTCAGTATGATAAGGTCTTGGTCCAACCATGTCTCTGCTAGTGGCCCACCTCTGTTCCTTTTTATGTCTGAGTAATATCCCACTGTGTATATGTATCACATAGTCTTTATTCATTCCTCTGTTGAACATTTAGGTGGCTTCCATGTCATGGCTGTTGTAAATAGTGCTGCAGTGAACACTGGATTGCATGTATCTTTTCAACCATAAGTCTTAACTGAAAAATAACTACAAATTTTAACTTACTATAAGCCCTTAGGCCAGTGTCTTCCTAAGTATTTTATGTTCTGAAGACTTCCTTTCTTTGGATGTGGTTCAGTGCTTTTTACTTTTCCTCAGTATAAAACTCTTAGCTCATGGCTCTTTTTACAAATGCAGCACTCCATTTTTTTTTTTTTTTTCTGCACAAGTTATTACAAAAAGGTTGATGAAATTCTAGCTTTTGTGTAGTATATGTCACTCGCTTTTTTGTTCTAGACTACCAAAAAGCTTCTTTCTTTAAATCCCAGTAGTTTCAGTATCATATTCTCTGCTCTTACTACATCCAAGTTCTGTACTCAGTACACTCATTTCATTTTCTCATATGCAATTTCAAGGCACTCACATGCAATTTCAAAGAACTTTTGAAAAATTCCCACCCCCCAAATTTAGTCTGTTCACTTAGAAAGACATGTTGGACCACTTCCCCATCCTGCTCTCCAGGGAATCCTGATATGTTCATGGATTTCTACTTGGACATCCTTACTGAGAGATATTTAAGATCTTTCCCAACGTTTCCCTTTTAGAAAACGGTGCAAAGAAACTAGGTTGTAGACCTCCTGGTCCCAGGTAACTACAGGAAACACCCCTAGAAGTGAAGTCACGGAGCCCACAGGAGTGGGAAGATTCAGTGTTGACAGGTGGGGCCAATGGCACCTCAGAGAGGCTGCCACTGCCTTGCCCACTCAGCAGGGCGTTGGTCACCGCGAGGGCGGGACCTGCCTGTGCCCTCTGCAGTGAGGAAGGCCGTGACCTCTGACGCCCCTGGCCCAGGGGCTTGCCTTTCATCATTTTACCGCACACCTGCCTGCCCAGTGTGACCCTCATCCCGCTTTTCTTCTCCAGCTGCCTTCACAGTCACACTGCCTCTCTCTGCCTTCCTAGCTGCACTTCAGACCATCAGGCTCCTCCCTCACCGGTGCGACCAGCTCCTGGTCCACGTGGCAGCCAGCCTGTGGTCTCCTTTAAACCTTCAATGACCCTGTGTTAAAACTGGGCTCTATCTGCATCAATTTACTAATTTCTGTTTTAGGAGAAATCAACACTTTCATCGATATTTCCAAGTTCACTGGAAAAGTGACTTACATCACTCTCATACAATAAAAGCAAACCCATCCTTCACTGTAACCCTCTTTGTTCCCAGTTTTTTTTATACGAGGATTTACTGACTGTTTTGTGTGAGATCAGTCTATATCATTAGTTTGTTCACTAGCCATTAGTTTTGTTGAGATCCTTCACTTTATTTTTCTGGTCAACTACTGGTCTGATGAGGGCTTGCCAGGTGGTGCAGGGGTAAAGAATTCCCCTGACAATACAGGAGATGTGGGTTCAATCCCTGTGTTGGGAAGATCCCATGGAGTAGGAAATGGCAACTCATTCCAGTGTCCTTTACTGGAGAATCCCATGGACAGAGGAGTGTGTTAGGCTATAGTTCATGGGATCACAAAAAGTTAGACACAACTGAGTGACTGAGTGCACACACACACTGATCTGATTGTGATTGCTTATTATTAGTTGCATTGATGTATAATTTATATATCATAAACTCATCCACTGTAACTATATACTTCAATATTTTTAGTGTATTATTGAGCTGATTAATCATCAACACAATCCATTTGAAATATTTCTACAGTGTCTCAAAATGAAGAACTAATTTTAATGTCCAATTTACCAAGTTTTCTTTCATTATTCAGGCTTTTTCTGGTATCATATCTAAGAATTCTACACATGGTTTAAACTCACAAAGTCTTTATCCTATGTTTTATCCTCTTAAAGATAATTTTAGCTCTTACATTTTTGTCTAGGTTACATTAAAAAAAAAAGACAAGCCCACTGACAGGGAGAACTTATTTGCAAATCATTTATTCAATAGTAGACTGATATCCAGAGTATAGAGTGAAATCTTAGAAAAAAAAATAAGACACACTTAGAAATGACAAAATATTTGAATAGATATTTCTCTAAAGAAGATGTATGAGTATACAGAAATGTATTCAGCACAGTTCATTGTTAGGGAATACAAATTAAGTCTACAGTGAGACATCACTACACACTAAAATGTAGAAACAGATGTCAGAAGAGAGTAAAAAAAGAGTAGAAATATATTTTATTCAATTAGGTCAAGTTTCCTACCATTTCAGTTTTGGGGCCAAACTTAAGGAGAGTGCCATTTTAAAGAGAGCTTTATGGATTCAGAATTGTGGGGAAGGTCCAGAGATGGACTATTACCTAAAGAAAGGTATCTGAATTTTCAGTGTGACCCCATCAACCTTCAGGTGAGCACAGAGCTAGAATGAACAGAACAACCTTGACCTCATTCATCACAAGACTTCTAAGGCTAAAAGGAAAAGTGATCACCATGCAAATTGTACACGGACCCATGAATCCTTACAAGCATGTGCACTGCATTGAAAGAGAAGTTCAGGTAGCCATTGGGGCACATAAACCATGCATCCTGATGCAAGAATGTGGAAAACATTTCCTTGCTACAATAACCTTGGAGGGAGACATCATGCTTTATTATCCGATAACGATTGTATATGGTTTGCTATGTGTTTGTGTTTACTTGTCAAAAGGATTATAGTGGTGGAGGCAGGAGTTCAAACTGGAATTACCTCACCCTTGACTCTATGCCAGGAGACCACCATTCCTGTCTAACATGTGTTGGACAGTACCTCTGTTACTGAGCAGTTTTTTTTTTTTTATTTTATTGAAGTATAGCTGATGTACAATAGTAAATAAGTTGTTGTTGCTTCAGTCTCTCAGCCATACCAACTCTTTTGTGACCCCATGGACTGTAGCCCACCAGACTTCTCTCTCTCTATCCTTGGGATTTCCCAGATAAGAATACTGGAGGGGACTGTCATTTACTTCTCTATGGGGTCTTCCTGATCCAGGGATTGAACCTGCATCATCTCCTGTGTCTCCTGCATTGCAGACAGATTTTTTACCACTGAACCACTACCAGAGAAGCCCCATTATATAAGTTACAGGTGTGTAACAGTGCTTCATAATTTTTAAAGATTATATTTCATTTACAGTTATTATATAATACTGGCTATATTTCCCATGTAGTACAAAATATCTTTGTAGCTTATTTTATACATAGTTGTTTTATCTCTTAATCCCCCATCATTATTCTGCCCCTCTTTTCCCTCTCCCCACTGGTGACCACTAGTTTGTTCTCTATATCTCTGAGTCTGCTTCTTTTCTGTTATATTCACTAGTCTGTTGTGTTACTGAGATCCCACATATAAGAGATATCATTCAGTATCTGTCTTTCTCTGATTTATTTCACTGAGCATAATATCCATGTTGCTGCAAATGGCAAATTTTCATTTTTTATGGATGAGAAGTATTATATATATATATATTACATAATATATATATATATATATATATAATGTATATATATATATACACACACACACATCACACCTCCTTTATCCATTCATCTGCCATTGGACACAAGGTTACTTCCATATCTTGGCAATTGTAAATAATGCTGTTATGAACAGTGTGGTTCATGTATTTTTTTGAATATTGGGTTTTGGTTTTCTTCAGGTATATACTCAGGAGTGGAACTGCTGGATCATATGGTAGCTCTATTTTTAGCTTTTTTAAGGGAACTTTATACTGTTTTCTGCAGTGCCTGTTGCAATTTACATTCCCACCAACAGTGTGGGAGGGTTCCCTTTTCTCCATATCTTCACCAACATTTATTATTTGCATGCCTTATTGTGTGTGTGTGTGTGTGTGTGTGTGTGTGTGTGTGTGTGTGTTTTAGTCTGCATTTCCCTGATGTTTAGCTTTGTTGAGCACCTTTTCATGTGCTGCTATTGAGTATTTTTAAACTGATATATACAGGTACAAATCTTAACACCTATGCAATTTCTTTTATATTACTCCCACTTAGATGTGGGTCTAGGCCTTTTCCTTTAACAAGAGTTGATACAGGGTGACAAGGGCTTACTTATCACAGACAGATGTCCTGGAAATAGCACTGCTTAATGTCCACAGTTAAGCCTGAAAAAGCCATAATCCACTCAGGTCAATCTCCTGTTGGAGCCCTGCACCACTAAGAATGAGCTCTGCAGTCCTGCCTGCTGGGATGAAGCCCAGGCCTCGTGGGGAGGCTTCCTGAATCTCCTCCATCAAACCCAGCTTCAGCTGCAGACGTGGCAGTGACGTCACCTCCGCAGGAGTCCAGCTTCTAGTGTTAGTGTCAGCCCCAACTGGTGAGTCTCCTCTCCTGAGACCCCAGCATCCTAGAGCAGAAAGAGCTCTCCCCATTGCACCCTGTCTGAATTCCTCACCTTGGGACCATGAGCAAAATGCATGGTGTCACATGCCATGAAATTGGGGGCTAGTTTATAAAAATATTTTGTAATAAAAACAACTAGAAAACCACACTTGTGGAAAATTCACAGGTGTAACCTGTGACTAGCTCATGTACAATATTATAGAACACCGATTAAAATTGGTTTCCTTCCTTCCCTATTCTGTGGCCTTCTAGATGCCATCTCTGGAAGTAATAATGGCTATTCCTTACAGATTTATTCATGGAATGATCAGATAGCACTGATGCTCTGAGAAGCATTTTGTTAAGAGCTTTACCTACATTTACTCATTTATTCTTTGTTCTCAGGTTGTAGCTGGAAGGGGAGTCCTCTGCTTCTTTCTGATTTCCTTCCAAAACTGGGTGTCTGAACTGCTGTGTTTTACCCCCTTTTGAATGACATTCCTCCAATGCCTTTTGAAATACATTCCCTGGGGACATGCCTGGCTGTCTAGTGGTTAGGATTTTGCCTCCCAAAGTAGGGGACACAGGTGGTTTCAGGTTCAACCCCTAGTTGGGAGCTAAGATCCCCCTTGCCTGGAAGCCAAGAATCTGAAAACATAAAGAAAAAGTGAAGCAATATTGTAACAAATTCAATGCATTTAAAAAAAAATCTTGTTAAAAAAAGGAATACATTCAATAATTCTCTTTTTATGTTATTCCTCAATTTCCTTATTTATACATAGGCACACACATTTTCCATCAAGCTGGAAGCACTAAAATTGTTCATTTAGAGTAATGTAAATTACCTATTATTTTCCACTCTTGGTCATATATCAGTTTTTGTCTTACTTCATCAAGGCCCCACTTACTCTGTTAGTTCAGATATTTGGGGGTGAGGTGAGTCAGCAATGAAGGGTTTCCCTGCTGGCTCACACAGTAAAGAATCTGCTCTCAGTGCAGGAGACACAGGTTCAATCCCTGGGTTGGGAAGATCCCCTGGAGAAGGGAATAGCTCCCCACTCCTGTGTTCTTGCCTAAAGAATCCCATGGACAGAAGAGACTAGCTGGCTATGGTCCATGGAGATGCAGAGTCAGACATGACTGAGTGACTCACACTTTTTTTTTTTCCAGCAATGATACAGATTTGTATACCACCTGGGCTTCCCAGATGGCTCAGTGGTAAAGAATCTGCCTGCCAATGCAGGAGATACAGGAGACGTGTTCCATCCAGGTTGGGAAGATCCCATGGAAAGGAAATAGCAACCCACTCCAGTATTCTTGCCTTGAAAATCCTATGGACAGAGGAGCCTGGAAGACCAGGGTTCATGGGAACAAAGAGTCAGATACAACTGAACACATAGGCACACACATACCCTAACTTGAAAGGGTACCTACTTTGTTTTAATAGGGCAACTTTTCATCTTTCTCCTGAAGTTTTCATTTCTATGTTTTAGGTGGCTGGTCACTTATCATCCTATAGCCAGTGTTCATGAGCATAAGAATGGGGTGTATGATTAGGTATTGAATTATGATCCAGAACATATATTTAATCCTGGAGATCCAGGTTGTTTAAAATTATTCATTTAGAAAAGCAATCACTACACTTTCACCCAACCTACAGGTGAAAATACAGTGATTTTTGTTACTTGTGCAGTGAGTAGCCAGGATTAACACACAATAGCAGATAATTTGTTAAATAAGTGGCAGAGATTGAGAGATAAGTAAGTTTGTATATTTAGGTGCATAAAGAGAAAAAAGGAAGTGATCATGTACAGAATGAGAGAAGGATTTACATAATTTGATCAGCATATGCTTAAAGAGAATATGACAATTAACAATTGAATTTCAGTTTGTGCTGCTTTATATTTCAACTGGAACATATTTTAATTTATTTGATTAGAAATGTCTGGTGACTTAGAAATATTAGAAATTACAGGAGATGATATACATATATGGAGTAGCATTCATTTTATTCTCAACATGTTAGCCTTGTCCTTCACCCTGAGATGTTCACAAACAACTGTATTTGGGGAGCAGGGAGTTTTACCTCATAAAAAATTGTTTTCTTAGGCAGAGAGGAATCTGTGAGCCTGGGATTCAGTTTCTGAAATAAAATGTTTGCTCTGAAAAGCCCAGTTTACCCATGGAAACACACTTTCTGGATGGTAGCAGTTGGACTCACCCTGTGCAGAATGCAGTTCACTCTGAAAGTTCTGTGATGAATCATCGCCACGGTAATGTGGTAATGCACATTCCGGATTCTGTACCAAGTGACATTTGTGAGCTGAGAGCTTCACATTCAGTGGCAAGTGAGAAGAACTCAACCTTGAGAGTTAGGAAATGGGCAATCTGGACTGTTGCTCTGGAGGTAGGTTCCTACTGATCCTCTGAAGTCTGTTTCTTCAAATGGCCTGGTTAATTTTTACTGAAGTATTTTCCTCATCCTTTTCATTTCCATCACTCTAGTTTACCTACAGCATTATAAATGTATTTTTTTTCTAGTTTTGTTTGATTCCTTAATTTATATTTTTTGATTCTTTTGTCAGTTGGTTGCATTAAATGTCTTTATAAATTTATAAAAATGTACAATTTTCTAGTGCCAGTTTTGTACACACTCTACCAGAGAACAGATGGAAAGACCTGAAGCAGGAGAACCATGAGGTCTCCCCAACAATGGACATTCCAGGGAAAGGGGATTACAGCTCAACTCTTCTTGATGTAGCTTCCCAAATCTACATGTACTAGAAGTGTAAATCAAGAGACTTTTAAAAAGGAAAGAATGATATGTAAATATATAGCCATGATATGTAAATCCATGGCTAATTCATATCAGTGTATGACAAAAACCACTACAATATTGTAAAGTAATTAGCCTCCAACTAATAAAACTAAATGAAAAAAAGAAAAAAAAAAAGAAAGAAAGATACTGGGAATTACTGGTGGGATTTCCATGGGTAGTTGTGGGCAGGATCACTATTTGACTGTTGCCAGGGAGGTTGGTAAGATGGGGCAGTGTTGTTGGGTTAGTAGGATAAACTTTTGGCCACTGAGGGAAGGAGGGTCTGTCTGTTGATTCTCGAGGAGATTCTTGGGTTGTGGTCTCTGGGCTGTGAGTATGGAGATGACTTTCGAAAAGAATATGGGGCTCTGTTGTCTTCCACTACAGGGTCTAGTAGTGTGATGAGGTCTAGAGCATGATGAGGAGTTGATAGAGGCAGAATTTTAGTGAGGACAGACTCGAGCCTCCTGCCCATTCTTAGCTAGCACTTGGTCCAGGCTGCTCAAATCAGTGCTCACATCAGCCATGAGACTTTGAGAATCACAGACTTAATTAAGCCACCAAAGCCCAGCACAGAGGGCCACCTCCCCAGTTAATGCACATTAACTCCTCATCCAGACTAGGTCAGTGGCTGCTGCTGCTGCTGCTAAGTCACTTCAGTCATGTCCAACTCTATGCGACCCCATAGACAGCAGCCCACCAGGCTCCCCCATCCCCAGGAGTCTCCAGGCAGGAACTCGGGAGTGGGTTGCCATTTCCCCTCTCCAAGGGAAGCTATTCTTGGTAGAGCCACCATGTGACCTTTGGTTTAGAAGGCTCTGAGACAAATTGACAGCCAAACCAACCACTGGCCACTCAGCAAGGTGACCTGGGCATTAAAAAGGCTGTTGTGACACAGTTGACTGTGTGAAGAGTCTGTGGAGGATGGACAGAGTTGGAATCCTGTGATCTTTCTGAGGGGCTTTGCTCAGAAGAAGCTTGTATTTTGGATCAGCAAGTGAAATATAGAGACAAATGGAGGGAGGACGATTTGAGCTCTGTTTCAGGCTGAGGCATCTTCTCCAGGGCATCAGCTCTCATCCACAGAAAATTAGGTGCAGGAGAATTTGAGAGATGGGGATGTTAGTCATTGTATGACTCTTGGAAAGTCACTTGATCTCTCTAAATTTCAACACCCTCCAATGTAATATATGGCTTACAGCCCCCACTTTGTTCCCCCATTCCTCCCCAATAGGGCTGGGTGTCAGAGAAGGTAATTATAGATACTCTCCATGAGCTGTAAAACCTTGTTTCTGTGAAAAAGCTGGAGTAAGTTTCCGTCCCCACTTACTTGGAGCCATGCAAATGCCCTCTCCACTTTCAACCACTACTAAAGGTCCACCTTATTTTTGCCATCATTGAAGACTGAACACTTATAGAACATTTATGAAGCAACAGTGCTTTACTTTTCTATTTATTTATTTGTCCATCTATCTATTTATCTATTTGGCTGCATCGGGTCTTAGTTGTGGCACGTGGGATCTCCGTTGCATCATGCAGATCTTTCGTTGCAGGGCACTGACTCTCCAGCTGTGGCACTTGGGTTCAGCAGCTGCAACATGTGGGCTTAGTTGTTCTAAGACAAGTGTGGGATCTTAATTCCCTTACCAGAAATCAAATCCCCATTCATGCATTGCAAGGTAGATTCTCAACCACTGGACTGCCAGGGAAGTCCCTCCTTTATTTTTCTAATATTTTAACTGCATATAATCAATTTTGGCTTCATGATACTAAAAACAGGCCATGTTAACATTTCTCCAGTTCAGGACAGGGAACTAAGGCAAAGAGGGATCCATACGTCTTTCCCAAGCACCTGCTTCTCCTGAACAGGGTCTGAATCAGTTCATCAGGCATAGTCACCATGCTGTGCTGAGCTTCTAGGTCTCAGTAAACAGAGATGTTTGTCTGCACAACCAGGCTGTGGGTGTGTTCAATGCACATAAACCACAGACCTTCCTAAGTTCACCTCAGATTCAGGAGGCCCTGCTAGGCATCTGGGGATGAAGGGGATGAGAGGATTGAACTGTGGATCAATGATTATTAGTTTCCCTGTGGTCTTGTGCCAGTGAGAAGTCAACAGCTGTCTCCATTATAATGCGTTTCCCAGGATACTTTGCCCAAAAGGCAAGAAGAAATGTCCATCAGGGGTCAAGAACATCAACCTCCAGCTGGGTGAAGAGGGTTTGTAGTTGGTCACAAAATAAGATGCATCCTATAACTGACCCAGTTGAAGGTATCCTGGAAATTTTCTCATTATATTCATTCATGAATAATTATTGTAGTGTGTGCAGTTCCTCATATTTAAGAAAAAAACTGAAATATTAAGCAATGTTCTTCTTTTATTTTGTGTTCAAATGGCAACTTACTACATCAGGTGGTACTGTTTTAACTATGGAAAGAAAGATGCATTTTAAATTCAACATCTGGTTCATGTTTAAGAGTGAAGATGGTCTCTAGCTATGGTTTGGACATTAGCTAATTTTTTAACATTAGCTGTGAATATGTTCCTCCCTGAAGCCATGTTTCAAGATTTCTTTAAATTATTAGACTTTATATAGTAACAGGATTACATTGACATAATGTTGTACAGACAATGCAGAAAATTTCTCTATCCTATCACTTCAGTTTCAGCTATCATATGTTACTCACAGATAACATATGTGTGGTTCATTTATTTTTTTTTTCTTTTTCATTTATTTTTATTAGTTGGAGGCTAATTACTTCACAACATTGCAGTGGGTTTTGTCATACATTGACATGAATCAGCCATGGAGTTACATGTATTCCCCATTCTGATCCCCCCTCCCACCTCCCTCTCCACTCGATTCCTAATTAGTGAGATAATGTATTTTAGTAATTAAAAGTGCACAGTTCACCTAAGATTCACACTTTGTTTTGTTATACTCAATGATATTTTAAATATGCATAATATTTATTCCCATTATGCTACCATACAGAAATGTGTACTCTAATTTTACAGTGTATTATTAGTACTCAAATGATAGAAACAACCAAAAGACTGTCATGTATTGAATAGACAAATGAAATATGATATATACTCATAATGGTATACTATTCAGCCATAAAAATGAATTAAGGATTTAAATATGCTACATATGGATGGACCAAATAATGCAAAAGTATATTATAGTTAGTGAAATAAGGCCAGGCATAGAAAAACAAATATTGTATGGTTCCTGTGCTTATCACTCAGCCATGGGATCCTCATTCATGGAGCAAGGGGGTCCTTGCAGCCATGTCCATGCATAGAGGTACTAGCAGGTCCAGGGGTCCAAATCCTGCCCATCATTATAAGGTAGGCTCAGTGGTCAAGGAACCCAGGGCAAGCAAAGTTGGATTAACAGCCAACTTTGGCACAGTCATTAGCATGAAAGGCACCTTGGGGCTTGAATCTCCCTGGTCAACTCACAGATCCAGAGAGTTGGGTGGCCTTGTGTAGACACTGTACGTTATATATGTTTGTGCCACTGTCTTTGCTTAAACAAGGACAAAAGCGGATAATTATCGGGGAGATATTTCATTGCACTGGGTGACACTACCAGAAGCCTTACATCAGTTAAACCCTGTAGTATATACTTAAGTTAGTCATTTCAGTTCAGTCGCTCAGTTGTGCCCAACTCTTTGTGATCCCATGGGCTGCAGCACACCAGGCTTCCCTGTCCATCACCAACCCTGGGAGCTTGCTCAAATTCATGTCCATTGAGTTGGTGATGCCGTTCAACCATCTCATCCTCTGACACACTCAAAGGCAGATAAATCTCACAGTGGAACTTGACAGTTAGCCTGGTGACCATGACTCTTATAAATCTCCACAGCTGGGTGAGAAACAGCATTCAGCCTGTGCTTCCTCTCCATAATGAACTGTCTCACTAAATGCATCACTTCGGTGACTGTGGACAGCCACTGATTCAGTGGACATGCAAACATTGTTTGGAAAATGAAGACCAGGAAAAAAAAAATATCTCCTGATTGATAATAGCTATTTCAAATAGCTATTAGACTGAATTCAGTCCTCTAACAGAGTTTGCTTTTAATCAAGAACAAAGTCTCAGAGAAGACTTGGTAAGGACAGTAGCTATAACTGTGGATCCTGGGGCGGCAGTGACCTGGGAAGAAATCCAGAAGATGGGGGTGATTTACCAGAAGCTCTACATGGACAGAAGGGTCATGGGTCTCTGTCTTTGCAAGGTGGCATGCATTTTAGTGTTTCTTTTTTCCCCATTGGTTAGGTTATCATTAGTTAAAATGCAGAAGTTCTATTTCATTTCTTTCCTGCTCCTGTCCTTCGCTGTCCTTTATCCAGCAAAGAGAATGATTCAACCGAGGGTCAGTACATAGTTACTAACTTCCCACATGCATTCATCCTACCCCATGTCCCCATCAAAAAAAGAAAAGCAGAACACAGTGATTGGTGAGCAGCCTCACCAGTGTCCTGACAGTTACTCTGTGTCTCACTAGTTCCCCAGGAGGACCTGGTGGAGGAATGCCCCCAGGGCTGGAATGAGGAATGGGAGCTGAGTACCCTGAAGGTAAGATCACTAGTCTTTATCTGGGATGAGACTGTTGCTTTACTTCTTTAGTTTTTATTCAATCAAATACAATTGTAGTAGTCTTACAATGTACATTATCACCGATATGTAAAATTTATTTGGTTGGGGGAATTTTGAGGGTAAATCTATTATCAGCACAGACCTGATTCAAAAGGACATTTAAAAAAGACAGCATCAGTTACTACTGTATAGCAGTATGTACTTTCCTCAGCAGAAATTTTTCCTCCTTGAAAAATAAGTTTTTAATTATTGGTCAAAGTGGAACTGAGAGATCTTTGTGAAATAGGCCAGCCTTCTCTGTCTTCTTTTGGAGCCATTAACTTAAAGAGTTTTTGCTTTCTGAGGACAAAAATAAGATCACAGAAGACTTAGTGCTGACATCCTCACACTGTTTTCTTCTCTCTAATTATAGGTGCATGGAACAGCCAAAGAGATTGCTTCATATACAAATATCTACATCCCTCTGCTCAGATACATTCAAAATGATGAAGGTGGGGCTCTTTGCTGCCTCTAGTTAGAGAGGAGGGCTGAATTTGGGTTCTCACAGGTGGTGAGGTCTGGGGGCACAGAGCAAGAGATTGACCTCCCAGGAAAAAGTGCTGGCCCCGTTCTAGTGTCTCCAGAGCAACTGCATCATTTAGATGGTGTGGAATTGTGTGAATGAGGGTGTTTGGAGGATGGGGATGGGTTGAACTCACATAGTGTGATTACTACTCTGCCTGTCTGTGTATTTTCTCAGGAGATATTTCCTACTAGACAATTAACCTGTCAATTTTCTTTGCAAAAAATCTTATCAACACTGCATACCCTCTGTGCCTTCCCTCTTATGCCTTCAACATAGCTCTTCCCCAAGTTTGGTTCGTATTCCCTTTAGTTGGCTGGAGATGGCACAGAGATCAATGTTCTCAGCTTTTGATCTCTTAAGTGGAAAAGTCAAACTGAAAACCCAGGGCTGGGTCTGAGTATGAATGCTCTGGACCCCTGACCTGCCTGTGTCAGTGAGACGAGTGATCCTCAGTCATGGAGCAACAGGTCCCTGCTCCATGTTCCATGCCTGGAAGTACTAGTAGCTCCAGAGGTCCGGACCCTGCCCTTCATTATAAGGTGGCCTCTGTGGGCACAGAACCCAGGGCAGCCACTAGGGGGATTAATGGCTGACTTCGGCACAGGCTTTAGTGTGAAAGTTACCTCTGGACCCTCATCCTTCTGACAGCTCACAGAGAGTTGTAGAGCTTCATGTAGACAATACAGGTCACATCCGTCAGTGCAGTGTCAGAGCTTAAACTAGGGCACAGATAAGAATCAGGAAGATGTGTTATTGTATTGGACAGCATTACCATAAGCCTTTCGCTTGATGAAATCCTGCAGTGCACACACTAGGGACAGCGGCAACTAAGAACTCAAAGTAAAACTTGATTGTTAGCCTGGTGACCATGACTCTCGCTGAAAATCTCCTGCCTGGATGGTTTAGAGATGGTTAATGCTTACTCTGTGCTTTCTCTAATCAGTTGTTCAAATAAATGTATGGCCCTTGTGAGTATGTACAGCAACTGACTCAATGGACATGCACAGGCTGTATAGAAAACAAATATTTATACAAAAATATAGTATTATTGATAGTGGCTATATTTAAATGGTAGGAATTCAATATTATCAAATCTTGTGTTTTTTTATTTTCTTTAAGATAAGTGATTAGTGATTTAATAAAATAGTATACATTGCCTAGACTTGAATTCAGTCCTCTAAGAGTTCACTTCTGATCGAGTACAAAGTCCCATGGAAAACATGATGTAGTAGCAGCAACTGTGGATCCTGGAGAAAGAATGATCTGGGAAAAATCAAGAGACAGTGGCAATTTAGCAGGAGCTCAAAATAAGCAGGAGGAGTTGTGGGTCTCTTTCATTGAACAGTAGCATTCATTTTAGAGTTTTCCTTTTTTAGACTGAATATTTCCTTTTGATTAGGTTCCTTTTAGCTAGAGGGCAAAACTCTGTTTTCATTTCCTTCCTCCTCCAAAGAGGATGGATGAACACAAGTTCAGCCCATGCTTATTAACCTCCCACATCCGTACTCACCAGCCCGTGTCCACACAAAGAGAAAACCCCCTGAGTGATTCCTGAGCAGCCTCACCAGTGTTCTAACAGCCACTCTGTGTCCCTCTAGACTTAACTGAGGACCTGCCAGTCAACCCAGCTTGTGACAGGACAGAAGGGACTGGGTGTTTCTCCAAGGCAAGCTGTTTTTGTTTTGTTTTTTGTTTGTTTTTTTTTTTCCTTCTGATCTGAGATAGAAATATTGCTTAATTTCTCTTTAGGTAGAATTAAGTTATAAGTCTTTGAGGGTATCTATTCCAGATAGAGATAATTCCCTTGGTTGAGATATTGTGGAGTGAGAGTCTTATTACCAACTCACAATGCCTCAGTCCACAGGATATTAAAATTATTACCATCCATTACACCCTGTAGGGTACAACATTCTCTCTCCTGCAGCAACCTTTCCTTTAGGAAAAGAATTCTGCAATTTGCAACCCAAATGGACTTGGAAGTTCCGTCCTCCAGGCACAGGTCTTCCATTTCATCCTGAGTACCAGTGCTTTGATCATGTTGGGTTCCCTGGACTCCACGGCTGTTCCTCATTGGGTTTTCTTCTCTCACCAAATGAAACAAAGATTGTGCATCAATGTGATATTATCCTCATAGTGATATTATCCTCATAGTGTCTTCTGTACTTGCAGGTGGCCCTTTCAGCATGTGAACGTGGTATGTTTTCTAGAACTATTCTCTTGGGGAGAAAAAAGCTTAGTAGATGAGAAAGTTGGGGTTTTCTCACTGGTTTTAGTGTAGAGGCCAAATTGATTCTAAATTCCTTCTGGGAATGACTATTGGGGCCCTGGTGATAGAAAATAGCTTATAAGTAGAATAATGTGGACTGTTACTGAATTTCAGGAAAAAGCTGTATTTTGGTTGATAGTGTAGATTCGTGTCCATGGAACTAGGTATGTCTCTATGTGAAAAGAATAGAGTGATTCTTTGTGTGTGTGTGTGTGTGTGTATGTGTGTGATTTTTGTGTGTGTGTTGTGTTTTCCTCAGTTTATGTTACCCTAAACATCACTGTTACTTGTGTCAACTTCTCACCCAAAATTCACATCACCATTGCACTATGAATGAGCATCTATATAAGAATTAAACAAAGTATACACATTCACTGTATGCTTGATTTTATACCAAGTGAAATTATTTAACTTGGAAGGCAAATCCAATCACTCTCCAGGGGAATGTTTACAGGATTCTTTTCAATTTGTATTCATTTTTATAATTGGCTGTGCTGGGTCTTCATTATTGCACAGGCTTTTCTCTTCTTGTGGCAAGCCAGGACAACTCTAATTGTGGTGTGTAGGCCTCTCACTTTTGTGGCTTCTTTTTTTGCAGAGCATGTGTTCTAGGGCTCTCGGGCTTCAGTAGTTTTGGCATGTGGGCTCAGTAGTTATATCTTTTGGGCTCTAGAGCACAGGCTCAGTCATTGTGGCCTGGCTTATATGCTCTGGGGCATGTGGAATCATTCCAGACCAGGGATCCAGCCTGTATCTCTTGTATTGTCAGGTAGATTCTTAATCACTGAGCCATACAGGAAGCCTTACGGGAATGTTAATGAGCAAAACTGTTTCAGAATCTCCCTTATTGTATCAATCACACCTTCATTTAATAGTAAATCTCATCTCTTAGTAGGTCTTATAACATTTTGATTGGTCATGATTCATCACTCTGCTACTTCCCTCATTCAAACCCTCTCCTATTAGAGCTTCTGAATGAATCTTCCCTCCTCGTGCATGGCCCCCAGTACTGGGGAGGCTTCTTCGGCAAGGAGCCTCTGGTTGTACCCACATGCCGCACCCAGTTCTAGAGGAATCTGACAAAGGAGGAGCCTCCAGGCATGGATGGAGGAATTTCAGTCCAGCTTTGCCTCTTAAGCTTTGAAGTGTCCAGTCAGTCATCTTAACTCAATGCACTGTGATGTTCAGCACATCTCTAGAATGTTTTCATCTTTCTATTAAAATTGTATAATCATTGAACAGACCCTCCCTGTGTCAACCTCCTTCCAGCTCTTGGAACCACCATTCTACTATCTGCTTCTCTGAGTTTTCCTTTGGATACCTCAGGTAAATGGAATTGAGCAGCGTTTTTCTTCCTGTGACTGGCTAATTTCAGTCTTACCAAAAGCCTCTCACTTCATTAATTATTTCAGGTGAAAAGACTGCCTTCATTTTTAAAGACTGAATCTCATTCCAGTGTATGTATACAGCATATTTTCTTTATTGATGTATCTGCCTGTGGACACCTGGCAGTTTCTCTATATTGGTTGTTGTGTACAATGTGCCAATGGATATGAGATTGTAGGTATCTCCTGGACATTCTCATTTTATCTCCTTTGTACATAAACTCAAATTATTGCTGGATTTATGATAAGTCTCTTAATTTTTTTGAGGGACTTCCAAACTATTCCATAATGACTATGCCATTTTCCATCCCCACCAACAGGACACAAAAGTTCCACTTCTCCATATCCTTGCTAACATCTGTTATTTTCCTTTTATTAAACTTTTTTTTAATTTTTTTTATTGTAGTGGGTTTTGTCATACATTGAAATGAATCAGCCATGGGTTTACATGTGTTCCCCATCCCAATCCCCCGTCCCACCTCCCTCTCCACCCGTTCCCTCTAGGTCTTCCCAGTGCACCAGGTCTGAGCACTTGTCTCATGCATCCAACCTGGGCTGGTAATCTGTTTCACCCTAGATAATATACATGTTTTGATGCTGTTCTCTTGAAACATCCCACCCTCGACTTCTCCCACAGAGTCCAAAAGACTGTTCTATACATCTGTGTCTCTTTTTTGCTTATTTCACTCTGTATAATGGGCTCCAGTTTCATCCACCTCATTAGAACTGATTCAAATGAATTCTTTTTAATGGCTGAGTAATATTCCATGGTGTATATGTACCACAGCTTCCTTATCCATTCGTCTGCTGATGGGCATCTAGGTTGCTTCCATGTCCTGGCTATGATAAACAGTGCTGCGATGAACATTGGGGTGCACATGTCTCTTTCAGATCTGGCTTCCTTGGTGTGTATGCCCAGAAGTGGGATTGCTGGGTCATATGGCAGTTCTATTTCCAGTTTTTTTTTAAGAAATCTCCATATTGTTTTCCATAGTGGCTGTACTAGTTTGCATTCCCACCAAAAGTGTAAGAGGGTTCCCTTTTCTCCACACCCTCTGCAGCATTTATTGCTTGTAGACTTTTGGATAGCAGACATCCTGACTGGCGTGTAATGGTACCTCATTGTGGTTTTGATTTGCATTTCTCTGATAATGAGTGATGTTGAGCATCTTTTCATGTGTTTCTTAGCCATCTGTATGTCTTCCTTGGAGAAGTGTCTGTTTAGTTCTTTGGCCCATTTTTTGATTGGGTCATTTATTTTTCTGGAGTTGAGCTGGAGGAGTTGCTTATATGTTTTTGAGATTAATCCTTTGTCTGTTGCTTCGTTTGCTATTATTTTCTCCCAATCTGAGGGCTGTCTTTTCACCTTGCTTATAGTTTCCTTTGCTGTGCAAAAGCTTTTAAGTTTCATTAGGTCCCATTTGTTTATTTTTGCTTTTGTTTCTAATATTCTGGGATGTGGGTCATAGAGGATCCTGCTGTGATTTATGTCGGAGAGTGTTTTACCTATGTTCTCCTCTAGGAGTTTTATAGTTTCTGGTCTTACATTTAGATCTTTAATCCATTTTGAATTTATTTTTGTGTATGGTGTTAGAAAGTGTTCTAGTTTCATTCTTTTACAAGTGGTTGACCAATTTTCCCAGCACCACTTGTTAAAGAGGCTATCTTTTTTCCATTGTATATCCTTGCCTCCTTTGTCGAAGATAAGGTGACCATATGCTCGTGGATTTATCTCTGGGCTTTCTATTCTGATCCATTGATCTATATATCTGTCTTTGTGCCAATACCATACTGTCTTGATGACTGTGGCTTTGTAGTATAGTCTGAAGTCAGGCAGGTTGATTCCTCCAGTTCCATTCTTCTTTCTCAAGATTACTTTGGCTATTCGAGGTTTTTTGTATTTCCATACAAATTGTGAAATTATTTGTTCTAGTTCTGTGAAAAATGCCGTTGGTAGCTTGATAGGGATTGCATTGAATCTGTAGATTGCTTTGGGTAGTATGGCCATTTTGACAATGTTGATTCTTCCAATCCATGAACACGGTATATTTCTCCATCTGTTTGTGTCCTCTTTGATTTCTTTCATCAGTGATTTATAGTTTTCTATGTATAAGTCTTTTGTTTCTTTAGGTAGATATATTCCTAAGTATTTTATTCTTTTTGTTGCAATGGTGAATGGTATTGTTTCCTTAATTTCTCTTTCTGCTTTCTCATTGTTAGTGTATAAGAATGCAAGAGATTTCTGTGTGTTAATTTTATATCCTGCAACTTTACTATATTCATTGATTAGCTCCAGTAATTTTCTGGTAGAGTCTTTAGGGTTTTCTATGTAGAGGATCATGTCATCTGCAAACAGTGAGAGTTTCACTTCTTCTTTTCCTATCTGGATTCCTTTTACTTCTTTTTCTGCCCTGATTGCTGTGGCCAACACTTCCAAAACTATGTTGAATAGAAGTGGTGAGAGTGGGCACCCTTGTCTTGTTCCTGATTTTAGGGGAAATGCTTTCAATTTTTCGCCATTGAGGGTAATGCTTGCTGTGGGTTTGTCATATATAGCTTTTATTATGTTGAGGTATGTTCCTTCTATTCCTGCTTTCTGGAGAGTTTTAATCATAAATGGATGTTGAATTTTGTCAAAGGCTTTTTCTGCATCTATTGAGATAATCATATGGTTTTTATCTTTCAATTTGTTAATGTGGTGTATCACATTGATTGATTTGCGGATATTAAAGAATCCTTGCATTCCTGGGATAAAGCCCACTTGGTCATGGTGTATGATTTTTTTAATATGTTGTTGGATTCTGTTTGCTAGAATTTTGTTAAGGATTTTTGCATCTATGTTCATCAGTGATATTGGCCTGTAGTTTTCTTTTTTTGTGGCATCTTTGTCTGGTTTTGGAATTAAGGTGATGGTGGCCTCATAGAATGAGTTTGGAAGTTTACCTTCTTCTGCTATTTTCTGGAAGAGTTTGAGTAAGATAGGTGTTAGCTCTTCTCTGAACTTTTGGTAGAATTCAGCTGTGAAGCCATCTGGTCCTGGGCTTTTGTTTGCTGGAAGATTTCTGATTACAGTTTTGATTTCCTTGCTTGTGATGGGTTTGTTAAGATCTTCTATTTCTTCCTGGTTCAGTTTTGGAAAGTTATACTTCTCTAAGAACTTGTCCATTTCTTCCAAGTTGTCCATTTTATTAGCATAGAGCTGCTGGTAGTAGTCTCTTATGATCCTTTGTATTTCAGTGTTGTCTGTTGTAATCTCTCCACTTTGGTTTCTAATTTTGTTAATTTGGTTCTTCTCCCTTTGTTTCTTAATGAGTCTTGCTAATGGTTTGCCAATTTTGTTTATTTTTTCAAAAAAACAGCTTTTAGCTTTGTTGATTTTTTCTGTGGTCTCTTTAGTTTCTTTTGCATTTATTTCTGCCCTTATTTTTAATATTTCTTTCCTTCTACTAACCCTGGGGTTCTTCATTTCTTCCTTCTCTAGTTGCTTTTGGTGTAGGGTTAGGTTATTTATTTGACTTTTTTCTTGTTTCTTGAGGTAGGCCTGTAATGCTATGAATCTTCCCCTTAGCACTGCTTTTACAGTGTCCCATAGGTTTTGGGTTGTTGTGTTTTCATTTTCATCCATTTCTATACATATTTTTATTTCCTTTTTGATTTCTTCTGTGATTTGTTGGTTATTCAGAAGCGTGTTGTTTAGCCTCCATATGTTTGAATTTTTAATAATTTTTTTCCTGTAATTGAGATCTAATCTTACTGCAGTGTGGTCAGAGAAGATGACTGGAATGATTTCATTTTTTTTTGAATTTACCAAGCCTAGATTTATGGCTGAGGATGTGATCTATTCTGGAGAAGGTTCCGTGTGCACTTGAGAAAAAGGTGAATTTGATTGTTTTGGGGTGAAACGTCCTATAGATGTCAATAATGTCTAGCTGGTCCATTGTGTCCTTTAAAGTTTGTGTTTCCTTGTTAATTTTCTGTTTAGTTGATCTATCCATAGTTGTGAGTGGGGTATTAAAGTCTCCCACTATTATTGTGTTACTATTAATTTCCTCTTTCATACTCATTAGTATTTGCCTTACATATTGCGGTGCTCCTATGTTGGGTGTATATATATTTATAATTGTTATATCTTCTTCTTGGATTGATCCTTTGATCATTATGTAGTGTCCTTCTTTGTCTCTTTTCACAGCCTTTATTTGAAAGTCTATTTTATCTGATGTGAGTATTGCAACTCCTGCTTTCTTTTGGTCTCCGTTTGCATGAAATATTTTTT
>CM035280.1:1750475-1841038 GCA_020226075.1 Hydropotes inermis | reverse complement strand
TCCAGCCCTTCACTTTTAGTCTGTATGTGTCCCTTGTTTTGAAGTGGGTCTCCTGTAGACAGCATATATAGGGGTCTTGTTTTTGTATCCATTCAGCCAGTCTTTGTCTTTTGGTTGGGGCATTCAACCCATTTACATTTAAGGTAATTATTGATAGGTATTGTCCCATTGCATTTACTTTGTTGTTTGGGGTTCGCATTTATACAACCTTTCTGTGTTTCCTGTCTAGAGAAGATCCTTTAGCATTTGTTGAAGAGCTGGTTTGATGGTTATTTTCCTTTTATAATACAAATCCTGAAAAGTGATATCTCTTTTTGACTTGATTTCCATTTCACTGATACTTAGTGATGTTAGGCACTTTTCTTATGTATACTTATCATTTCTATGAAGAAATGTTATTGAAGCTTTTTACACATTTTTTAAACTCAGTTTTTTGCCTGATGTCGTTTTGAAGTTAAGTTGTAGTACCTTCTTATATATTCTGGATTTGGTCCCTTATTCAAAGTTTGCAGATACTTCCTCTCATTCTATAGGTTGTTTTTCTTTTGATTGTTGAGGAGACTATCCTTTCTTCTCTTGGTAATTTTAGGACCTTGGCAAAGATCACTTGGCCACACATGTGTCAATTTATTCGTGATTCCCTTCTTATGGTTCATTGGTCTCTCTTCCTGTTTTGACTGTTGTGGCATTCTTATGTGTTTTGAAATCAGGAAGCCTTAAGGCCCCATTGATATTTGCCCTCAAGATTGTTTTTTCTCTTTGGGTTTCTTCTGGGTTATATAAATATTAGTATTTTGGGATTTTTTTTTCCATTTCTATAGTAATGTCATGAGATTTTGCAAGTGGTTTATGTTGTCTAAATCAAAGACTTTTTAAAAAGAAAGAAACTGGGATTTACTGGTGGGATTTCCATGGGTGGATGTGGACAGGATCACTGTTAGGTTGTTAACAGGGAGTTTGATGAGATGGGGCACTGGTGTTGGGTTAGTAGAATGAACTTTTAGTCACTGAGGGAAGGAGGGTCTGTCTGTTGATTCTCAAGGAGAATCTTGGGGTGCAGTCTCCAGGTTGTGAGTATGAAGATGACGTTCAAAAAGAATATGGGGCTCTGTTGTTTTCCACTACAGGGTCTAGAGCATGATGAGGATTTAATAGAGTCAGAATTTTAGTGAGGAAAGATTTGAGCTCTTGCCCATTCTTAGCTAGCACTTGGTTCAGGCTGGTGGAATCAGTTCTCAGTTCAGCTCTGAGACTTTGAGTATCACAGACTTAAGCCACCAAAGCCCAGCACAGATGGCCACCTGCCCAGTTGCTGCACATTAACTCCTCATCCAGACTTGGTCAGGTTAAAGGAAGCTAATTCTTGGTAGAGCCACCATGTGACCTTTGGTTTAGGAGGTCCTGGGCTCTGAGGCAAAGTGACAGCCAAACAGACCACTGGCCACTCAGCAAGATGACCTGGGCATTAAAAAGGCTGTTGTGACACAGTTGACTGTGTGATGAGTCTGCGGAAGATGGACAGAGTTGGAATTCTGTGGTCTTTCTGAGGGGCTCTGCTCAGAAGAAGCTTGTATTTTGGATCATGAATTGAAATATAGAGACAAATGGTGGAAGGACTATTTGAGCTCTGTTTCAGGCAGAGGCATCTTCTTCAGGGCATCAGCTCTCATCCACAGAAAATTAGGTGCAGGAGAATTTGAGAGATGGGGACATTCATCATTGTGTGACTTTTGGAAAGTCACTTGATCTCTCTAAATTTCAACACCCTCCTATGTAATATATGGCTTACAGCCCCCACTTTGTTCCCCATCCCTCCCCAATAGGGCTGGGTGTCTGAGGAGGTAATCATAGATACTCTCCATGAGCTGTAAAACCTTGTTTCTGTGAAAAAGCAGGAGTAAGTTTCCATCCCCACTTACTTGGAGCCATCCAAATGCCCTCTCTGCTTTCAACCACTACTAAAGGCCCACCTTATTTTTTCCTTCATTGAAGACTGAACACTTATAGAACATTTATGAAGCAACAGTGATTTACTTTTCTATTTATTTATTTGTCTATCTACCTATCTATCTATTTGGCTGCATCGAGTCTTAGTTGTGGCACGTGGGATCTCCGTTGCATCTTGCAGATCTTTTGTTGCAGGGCACTGACTCTCCACCTGTGGCACTTGGGCTCAGTAGCTGCAACATGTGGGCTTAGTTACTCTAAGCCAGGTGTGGGATCTTTATTCCCTTACAAAAAATCACATCCCCATTTGTATATTGCAAGGCAGATTCTTAACCACTGGACTGCCAGGGAATCCCTCCTTTATTTTTCTAATATTTTACCTGTATTTAATCATTCTTCGCCTCATACAACTAAAAATAGGCCATGTTAACATTTCTCCAAATCACCACAGGGAACTGAGGCAAAGAGGGATCCATATGTCTTTCCCAAGTGCCTGCATCTCCTGAACAGGATCTGAATCTGGCCCATCAGGCATGGTCACCATGCTCTGCTGAGCTTCTAGGTCTCAGTTAAACAGGGATGTTTGTCTGTACAGCCAGGCTGTGGGTGTGTTCAATGCACATAAACCTCAGACCTTCCTAAGTCCACCTTGGATTTAGGAGGCCCTGCTGGGCATCTGGGGAGGAAGGGGACCGAGTTTTGAACTGTGGATCAATTGTTATAAGTTTTCCTGTGGTCCTCTGCCAGCAAGATGTCAACAGCTCTCACCTTTATAATGCATTTCCCAGGATGCTTCACCCAGAAAGCTGGAAGAAACATTGCTCAGCGGTTCAAGAGCATCAACCTCCAGCTGGGTGAACAGGGTTCGTTTTTGGACACGAAATAAGGTGCACCTTAAAACTGACCCACTTGCAGGTACCATGGAAATTTTCTCATTAATTTCATTCAAGAGTAATTATTGTAGTATGTTCAGTGCCTCATATTTAAGAAAAAACTGAAATATTAAGCAATGTTCATTTATTTCATGTGTTCAAATTGAAACTTACTACATCAGGTGGCACTGTTTTAACTATGGAAAGAAAGATGTATTTTAAATTCAACATCTGATTCATGTTTAAGAGTGAAGATGGTCTTTAGCTATGGTTTGGACATTAGCTAACTTTTTAACATTAGCTGTGATATGTTCCTCCTTGAAGCCATGTTTCAAGATTTCTTTAAATTATTAGACTATTTATAACAGGATTACATTGACATAAAAGTTGTAAAAGTAGTACAGAAAATTCCTATATCCTATCACTTCAGTTTCAGCTATCATATGTTACTCAGAGATAACATATATGTAGAAGGTTTATTACAATTAGTGAGATAATATATTTTTAGCAATTAAAAATCCATAATTCACCTTAGATTCACAGTTTTAATTGTTACACTCAATGCTATTTTAAATATTCACAACATTATTTATCACCATTATAGTACCATACAGAAACCCATACACTAACATTTACAGCATGTTATTAGTACTCACATGATAGAAACAACCCAAAGACCATCATGTGATGAATGGATAAAAGAAATATATATATATATATATATATATACACACACACACTCATAATGGGACACTATGCAGCCATAAAAATGCATTAAAGATTGAAATATACTACAACATGGATGCACCAAATAATACAAAAATGTATTATTGAAAGAATACAAAAATTATTTTATTATTGAAAAAATGGCTAGTGAAAGAAGGCAGGCACAGTAAGACAAATATTGTATGATTCCACTGGTTTAGTGTATGTAGAACAGGCAAACACACAGAAACTGGAAACAGAAATTAACAAAGCCAAGAGGCAAGAGTGAAGGTGGATTATGACTTAAGAGTTACAGCAATTATATTGGATCTGATGAAAATGATTTATATGTAGATGGTGTTGATAGGTACCATTGTGAATATAGAAAATGCTACATTACTTTTTAATTCTTAAAAGTTATGAAAATGATAAATACAATGTATCTTTGATCACAATGCTCAACTGCTAAGTTATTTCTGACTCTTTGTGAGCCCATGGACAGCAGCACACCAGGCTACCCTGTCTTTCACTATTGCTTGGAGTTTGCTCAAATTCATGCCCATTGAGTCGATGATGCCATCCAACCATCTCATCCTTGTGGCCCCTCCTTTTTCTCCTGCTCTCAATCTTTCCCAGCATCAGGGCTTTTCCAGTGAGTCTGCCCTTGACATCAGGTGGCCAAAGTATTGGAGCTTTCAGCATCAGTCATTCTAATGAATATTCAGGGTTGATTTCCTTTAGGATTAACTTGCTTGATCTCATTGCTGTCTAAGGAACTCTCAAGAGTCTTTTCAGCACTACTGTTCTAAAGCATCAATTCTTGGGACTCAGCCTTCTTTATGGTCCAAGTCTCTCAAATGTACATGACTACTGAAGCATAGTGTGATTTTTAGTGTTTCCCTTTGTTAGACTGACAATTTCAAGTCAATCAGGTTCCCCTTAGCTAGAAAGTTAAAGGCTCTCTGACTCATTTCTGAAACGTTCATCTCCTTTGCCTTCCTCCACCCATGAGGAAGGTTGTCCAACAGATCTCAGTCCATACTTATTAACCATCCACATCCGTATACTCCCCCCACATGTCTGCATTAACAAGGTCTTCCTGATCAGCATCACAGATGTCATGACAAATCCCTCTATGTCCTCCTAGAGCCCCCTGAGGACCAACTGGAGGAGGTCTCCAATTCAAAGTTGGAGGAAGAGGCTATGCCCACCTCTGTGGTAAGTGACCCTTATTTATCTGAGATAAAACTGTTGCTTCATGACTTTATTTTTTTTTTAGCTGAATTCAGATAAAATTTCAAAATATTCAAGACAGCTGATATATACAGTTTTTAACTTGATGGATCAGTGCTGAGTCTTACCCAGCAGACAACTTACTCAAAAGGATATTTTTCAAAGATGGCGACATAAATTTAAAACTGTAGTCAGGAACAGTTTCCTCAGCAGAAATTTTTCCTTCTTGAAATAAATTTTGTAATTGCTGGTCAAAAGGGGCTGGAGAGATATTCTAGGAAAAGCTCCAGCCTTCCACACAGGTGTCCTCTATGTTTTGTTTTGGGGCTATGGACTCAACAAAACTTTCCCATTTGGTTTTATGAGAACAAAACTAGAATGAAAGACCTGAATGCACAGTACTCAAGATGCTGAAACCCTTACACTGTTTTCTTCTCTCTACTAACAGGCATGCAAAGCAACCTATGAACATGGTAAGTATTCAGGGAACATTTTTCTTCTAGGAACAATCTAGTTGATGAATGTGGGTTCTCTTGCTGGCTTTGGCTGGAGAGGCGCCCTGATGCTGGATTCCTATGGGGTTGAGGCCTGGGGGTGCAGAAAAGAGACTGATCTTCCAGGAAAGAACAGCATCTGTGTTCCATGGTCCCTGAGAATAACTACATCATTTATATGATGCTGTTTTGTGTGAATCAGGTTTTGGGGCCCGTGTGCAGGCCCATGTGGTGTGATTTTGAAGCTGTGTGTGTGTGTGTGCATGTTTCCTCAGGACATGTTCCCTCTTACACAGCACAAGTCAACTGAGAACTTTCTAAACACTTCTTGTCACACTGCCCCCTGCCTATACATTACCTGATTCTTTCCTCAGCTCAGCCATTCCTCAAGTTTGGTTAATATTCATTTTCCTCAGAAGGACTTGCTGCTAAAAAATGGCCCAAGCTCTTGACTTCCTAAATGGAAAAGCCAAACGGAGGACCTCAGGGTGGTCCCAGTGTGTCTGCTCTGGACCCCTGACCTGAACTTATCACTCAGCTTTGAAATCCTAGTCATGGAGCAAGGGGGTCCCTGCATTTATATTTATGCCTGGATGTACTAGCAGCTTCAGAAGTCCAGACCTTGTCAATCATTATAAAGTATGCTCAGTGGTCACAGGACCCAGGGCAAGCATATGTGGGTTAACAGCCAACTTTGGCATAGTCAGTGTGAAAGGCACCTCGGGACTCACATCCTCCTGGTCAATTCAGATTCTGAAGGTTGTGTGGCCTTGTGCAGACACTATAGGTCATATTTGCTGGTGCTACTGTCGTTGCTTAAACAAGGACAAAATCAGATTATCATCAGGGGGATATTTCATTGTACTGGTTGGCATTACCGTAAGCCTTCTATTGATTAAACCCTATAGCACACACTCAAGGGAAGGTGCCAAATAGATCTCACGGTGGAACTTGATAGCTAGCTTGATAGTTAGCCTAGCGACCATGACTTTTGCTGTAAACCTCCTCACAGTTTGGTTAGAGACAGTCAGCAGTCAACTCATGGTATCTCTCCATCATGAGCTGTCCCCAAAATATATGACTTCTGTGAGTGTGGGCAGTCACTGACTCAGTGGATATGCAAATGTTGTTTGGCAAATAAAGAATGAGAAAAAATACCACATGATTGATAACAGCTATTTGGAAAGGTAGAATTGAATTCAGTCCTCTAACAGAGTTTGCTTTTTATAGAGAACAGAGTCTCATAGAAGACTTGATAAGTACAATAGCTATAACTGTGGGTCCTGAAGAGGCCATGACCTAGGAAGAAATCCAGAAGATGGAAAATTTAGCAGAAGTTCTAAACAGGCAGAAGGATAATGGGTCTCTGTCTTTGAAAGCTGGCATGCATTTTAGTTTAGGTTTTTTTTTTGCCTCAAATGGTTAGGTTATCACTAGTTAAAATGCATAAGGTTTCTTTCCTTTCTTTCCTGCACCTCTCCTATGCTCACCTTCATTCAGGAAAGAGGATGATTCAACAGCAACTCAGTTCATAGTTACTAGCCTCCCTCATGCATACATTCTACCCAATGTCCCCATCAAACAAACAAACAAACGAAACATTGAGTGATTGGCGAGCAGCCTCACCTGTACCCTGGTGTCTGTTTTGTGTCCCTATAGCTTCCCACGAGAACCCAGGAGTGAAACTGCACCAGGCCTTGGCTAAGAGACAGCCTCTGAGTACTCGGAAGGTAGGTTCACCTGTCTTTATCTGTGATAAAATTGTTGCTTCATTTCTCTATTTTTTATTCAGTAAAATACAGTCATCTATGTAATCTGACAATATACATTGTCACTGATGTATGCAGTTCCTTGGCTGGGTAAACACCAAGTATAAATCTATTATCAGCACAGATTTGATTCAAAAAGACATTAAAAAAAAAACCATCTCCAACCAAAAGACACAGACTGGCTGAATGGATACTAAAACAAGACCCATATATATGCTATCTATAAGAAACCTACTTCAGACCAAAAGACACATATATACTGAAAGTGAGAGGATGAAAAAATATTTTCCTTACAAACAGGAAGCAAAAGAAAGCTGGAGTAGCAATCCTCATAGCAGACAAAACAGACCTTAAAGTAAAAAATATTATAAGAGATAAGGAAGGGACAATGCATAATGATCAAGGGATGAATCCAAGAGGAAGACATAACAATTGTGAATATCTATGCACCCAACATAGGAGCACCTCAGTACAAAAGACAAAGACTAACAGACACAAAAGGATAAATTTACAGTAACACAATAATCTTTAATAACTTAATAATCTAATAATAATAACCTAATAAACTTTAACAACTCACACCAATAGACAGATCATCAAAACAGAATATTAATAAGGGACCACAGGTCTTAAATTATGCATTAAATGAGATGGACCTCACTGATATCTTCAGGACATTTCATCCATATGCAGACCAATACACCTTCTTATCAAGTACACATGGATCATTCTCCAGGACAGACCACATCTTGGGTCACAAATCAAATCTCAGAAAATTTCAGAAAATTGAAATCATATCAAAAATCTTCTCCAACCACAGTGCTATGAGACTAGATATCAATTACAAGGAAAAAAAAACTGTAGGAAATACAAACATGGAGATCAAACAACACATTTCTAAATAACAAACATGTTACTGAAGAAATCAAAAGGGAAATAAAAAAATTTCTAGAAACAAATGATAATAAAAACATGACAACTCAAAACCAATTGGATGCAGCAAAAGCAGTTCTAAGAGAGAAGTTTATAGCAGTACAATCCTACCTCAAGAAATAAGAAAAACATCAAATGGACAATCTAACTTTACACCTGAAACAATTGGAAAAAGAAGAACAACAGCAAAAATTTAGTAGAAGAAAAGAAATCATAAAGTTATGAGCAGATATAGTGAAGAAGAAATGATAAAAGCAATAGTAAAGATTAATAAAACTAAAAGTTGATTCTTTGAGAAGATAAACAAAATTGACAAATCTTTAGCCAGACTCATCAAGAAAAAAGAGAGAAGAATCAAATCAACACAATTACAAATGAAAAAGGAGAGGTTACAACAAATAATGCAGAAATACAAAGGAGTATAAGAGACTATTATGAATATCTACATGGCAATAGAAAGGATAGTCTGGAAGAAAGGGACAGATTCTTAGAAAAGTTCAGTCTCCCAAGACTAAACTAGGAAGAAATAGAAATTATGAACAATCCAACTGCAAGCACTGAAACTGAAGCTGTGATGAAAAAAAGAAAGAAAAAAAATACCAAACAAACAAACAAACAAACAAACAAAAAAACATGACCAGATGGCTTCACAGGAGAATTCTATCAAACATTTAGAGAAGAGCTAATGCCTATTCTTCAAAAATTATTTCAAAAAATTTCAGAGGAAGGAACACTTCCAAACTCATTCTATGAGGGCACCATCACCCTCATACCAAAACCAGACAAAGATGACACAAAAACAGAAAACTATAGGGCAACATCACTGATGAACATAGATGCAAAAATCCTCAACAAAATTTTAGCAAAGAATCCAGCAAGATATCAAAAAGCTCATATACTGTGATCAAGTTGGGTTTATTCCAGGGATACAAGGATTCTTCAATATATGCACATCACTCAATGTGATATACCATATTTGCAAATTTAAAGATAAAATCCATGTGATAATCTCAATAGATGCAGAAAAACATGTGACAAAATTCAGCACCCATTCATGATTAAAACTCTCCAAAAAATGGGCATAGAAGCAACCTACCTCAATATAGTAAAGACCATATATGATAAGACTACAGCAAACATTATTCTCAATGGTGAAAAATTGAAATCATTTCCCCTAAGATCAGGAAGAAGACAAGGGTGTCCACTTTTGCCACTATTATTAAACCTAGTTCTGGAAGTCCTAGCTATAGCAATCAGAGAGGAAAAGTAAATTAAAGGAACCCAAATTGGAAAAGAAGTAAAGCTTTCAATGTTTGCAGATGACATAATACTGTACATAGAAAACCCTAAAGATAATATGAGAACATTACTAAAGCTAATCAGTGAATTTAGCAAAGTTGCAGGATACAAAATAAATACACAGAAATCACTTGCATTTCTATATACTAACAATAAAAAATCAGAAAGAGAATTTAAGGAATCAATCCCATTCACCATTGCAAGAAAAAGAATTAAATATCTAGGAATAAATTTACCTAAGGATACAAAAGAACTGTACACAGAAAATTATGACTCTAATGAAAGAAATCAAAGATGACATAAACAGATAGAAAGATATTCCATGTTCCTGGGTAGGAAGAATCAATATTGTGAAAATGACTACACTACCAAATGCAACCTACAGATTCAATGCAATCCCTATCAAATCGCCAATGCAGTTTTCACAGAACTAGAACAAAAAATTCACAATTCATAAGGAAACACAAAAGACCCTGAACAGACAAAGCAGTCTTGAGAAACAAGAATGGAGATGGAGGAATCAACCTTACTGATTTCAGATTATACTGCAAAGCTACAGTCATCAAGACAGTATGGGGCTGGCACAAAAGCAGAAATATAGACCAATGAAACAAGATAGAAAGCCCAGAAATAAACCCATATACCTATGGGTACCTTATTTTCAACAAAAGAGGCAAGAGTATACAATGGGGCAAAGACAACCCCTTCAATAAATGGTTCTGGGAAAACTGGGCAGCTACATGTATAAGAATGAAATTAGAACACTTCCTAACACCATACACAAAGATAATCTCAAAATGGATTAAAGACCTAAATGTAGGTTTTTAAAATAAACTATAAAACTCTTATAGGAAAACATAGGCAGAACACTCGATGACCTAAATCAAAGCAAGATCCTCTATGACCCACCTCCTAGAGTAACAGAAATAAAAACAAAAGTAAACAAGTGGGACTTGATTAAAATTAAATTCTTTTGCACAGCAAGGTACAAATTCAACCCTCAGAATGGGAGAAAATAATAGGCAAATGAAATAACTGAAAAGGATCAATTTCCAAAAATATACCTGCAGCTCATACAACTCAATGCCAGAAAAACAAACAACCCAATCAAAAAATGGGAAAAAGACCTGAACAGACATTTCTCCAAAGAAGACATGCAGATGGTTAACAAACACATGAAAAGATGCTCAAAATTGCTCATTATTAGAGAAATTCAAATCAAAACTGCAATGACTTATCACCTCACACCGAATAGAATGGCCATCATCAAAAAGTTCACAAACAATAAATGTTAGAGAGGGTGTGGAGAAAGGGGACTGGTCTTGCACTTTTTGTGGGAATGTAAATTGATACACCTACTATGGAAGACAGTTTGGAGATACCTTAATAAACAAGGAATAAAGCCACCATAGGACCCAGCAATCCCACTTGTAGGCATATACCCTAAGGAAAACAAAATTGAAGAAGACACATGAATCCTATTGTTCATTGCAGCACTATTTACAATAGCTAGAACATGGAAGCAATCTAGTTGTTCATCAACAGATGAATGGATAAGCAAGTTGTGGTACATATACACAATGGAATATTCAGTTCAGTCACTCAGTCATGTCCAACTCTTTGCCACCCCATGAATCACAGCATGCCAGGCCTCCCTGTCCATCACAAACTCCGGGAGTTTACTCAGACTCATGCCCATCAAATCGGTGATGCCATCCAGCCAGCTCATCTTCTGTCGGCCCCTTCTCCTCCTGCCCCCAATCCCTCCCAGCATCAGGGTCTTTGCCAATGAGTCAGCTCTTCATATGAGGTGGCCAAAGTATTGGAGTTTCAGCTTCAGCATCAGTCTTTCCAATGAACACCCAAGACTGATCTCCTTTAGGATGAACTGATTGGATCTCCTTGCAGTCAAAGGAACTCTCAGGAGTCTTCTCCAACACCACAGTTCAAAAGCATCAATTTTTCAGTGCTCAGCTTTCTTCACAGTCCAACTCTCACACCCATACATGACCACTGGAAAAACCATAGCCTTGACTAGACTGACCTTTGTTGGCAAAGTAATGTCTCTGCTTTTTTGATATGCTGTCTAGGTTGGTCATAACTTTCCTTTCAAGGAGTAAGCATCTTTTAATTTCATGGCTGCAGTCATCATGAAATGAATATTACTCAGCCATAAAAAGGAATGCATTTGAGTCAGTTCTGGTGAGGTGGATGAAGCTAGAACCTATTATACAGAGTGAAGTGAATCAGAAAGGGAAAAATAAATATCGTATTCTAACGACTACATACAGAATCTCGAAAAATGGTACTGAAGAATTTATTTACAGGGAACCAATGGAGAAATAGACATAGAGAATAGACTGATGGACATGGGGAGAGGGGAGGAGAGGGTGAGATGTATAGAAAGAGTAACATGGAAACTTACATAGATAGCCAACAGGAATTTGCTGTATGGTTCAGGAAACTCAAACAAAGGCTCTGTATAAACCTAGATGGATGGAATGGGGAGGGAGATGGGAGGGAGTTTCAAAAGAGGGGATATGTGAATACCTGTGGCTGGTTCATGTTGAGGTTTGGCAGAAAACAAAATTCTATAAAGCAATTATCCATCAATTAAAAATAAATAAATTTCAAAAGAAGACATCATCAGTTACTATTGTAGGTCATTTCCTCAATAGAGATATTTCCTTGTTTCATAAACAATTTGGTAATTGTTGTTCAAATTGAAACTGATAGATCTTATATGAAATATTCCAGGCTTTTCAACAGGGGTCTTCTCTGTTTAATTGGGGAGGCATTGACTAAAAGAGTTTTAGTGATCTGAAGACCAAATAACTTTTAGTTATCTGAGGACCAGAATCAGCTGACAGAAGACTTACTACAGAAACACATGATGCTGACACCCTCACACTGTTTTCTTCTCTCTAATCACAGGCATGCAGAGCAGTCTGCGAACATGGTAAATATTCAGGGACCATTCCTCTGCTGAGAAAGAATCTAGTTGTTGAAGGTTGGGCTCTCTTGCCAGTTCTGGTTGGAGAGGCACCATTGGAGAGTACTATTCCATTGTGTATGGGTGCTGATGCTGGATTCCTAGAGAGGTGACAGCTGGCTGTGCAGAGAAGAGACTGATCTCCCAGGAAACAACAATGTCTGTATTGCATTCCATGGTCCCTGGAAACAAGTACAGCATTCAGATGCTGTGGGTTTGTGTGAATCAGGTTTGGGGGCCCATGTGTGAGCCCTCGTGGTGTGATTTTAAAGCTCTCTGTGTGTGTGTGTTTCATCAGGAGATGTTTCCCTCTTACACAGCACAAGTCAACTGAGAACTTTCTAAACACTTCTCATTAGCAAGGCATGCTGGCTATATATTACTTAATTCTTTCCTCAACTCAGCCATTCCTCAAGTTTGGTTAATATTTATTTCCTCAGATGGAGATGGTACTGAGAAAAATGTCCCAAGCTCTTGACCTCCAAGTGGAAAAGCCCAACTGAGAACCTAGGGGTGGTCTCAGTGTCTGCTCTGGATCCCTGACCTGCACTAATCACTCAGCCTTGAAATCCTAGTCATGGAGAAAGGGGGTCCCTGCATCTATGTTTATGCCTGGAAGTACTAGCAGCTCCAGAGGTCCAGGCCATGCCCATCCACAGGTCATGGAACACAGGGCAAGCAAAGATGGATTAACAGCCAAATGTGACACAGTTATTAGTGTGAAAACCACCTCGGGGTCACATCCTTCTGGTCAGCTCTCAGATTCTGAGAGTTGTGTGGCCTTATGTAGAAACTGTAGGTCATATGTATTGATGCTAGTGTCATTGCTTAAGCAAGGGCAAAAGCAGATTATAATCAGGGAGACATTTCCTTGTACTGGGTGACATTAAAATAAGCATTACATTGATTAAACCCTGTAGCACACATTCAATCAGTTCAATACAGTCACTCAGTCATATCTGACTCTTTGTGACCTCATGGACTGCAGCACGCCAGGCTTCCCTGTCCTTCACCATCTCCCAGAGTTAACTCAAATTCATGTCCATCAAGTCGGTGATACCATCCAACCATCTCATCCTCTGTTGTCCCCTTCTCCTCCTGCTTTCAATCTTGCCCAGCATCGGGGTCTTCTCCAATGGAGTCAGCTCTTCACATCAGGTGGCTAAAGTATTGGAGTTTCAGCTACAGCATCAATCCTTTCAATGAATATTCAGGGCTGTTTTCCTTTAGGATTGACTGGTTTGATCTCCTTGCAGTCCAAGGGACTCTCAAGAGTCTTCTGTAACACCACAGTTCAAAAGCATCAATTCTTCGGCACTCAGCTTTCTTTATATTTCAACTCTCATATCTGTACATGAATACTGGAAAAACCATAGCTTTGACTAGATGGATCTTTGTTGGCATACTCAGTGGAAGGTGTCAGATCTCATAGTGGCATTTGGTCCTTAGTCTAAAGAGCATTACTCTTGTTATCATCTCCTGAACAGCTGGGTCAGACACAGTCAGCATTCACCCTATGCTTCCTCTGCATAATGAAATGTCCCTCTAAATGACTTCTATGAGTGTGGACAGCCACTGACTCAGTGGACATGCAAACATTATTTGGAAAATGAAGATTGGGAAATAATATCACATGATTGATAATAGCTATTTGGAAAGGTAGGGTTGAATTCAGTCCTCTAACAGAGTTTGCTTTTAATCACAAACAAATTCTCGTAGAACACTTGGTAAGTACAATAGCTACAAATGTGGATCTTGGGGAGGCAGTTCTCTGGGAAGAAATCCAGAAGACAGGGCCAATTTAGCAGATGCTTTAAGTAGGCAGGAGGGTCATGATCTCTGTCATCGAATGCTGGCATGCATTTTGATATTTCTCCCCACCCCCCATCGGTTATGTTATCACTACTTAAACTGCAGAAGCTCTCTTTCATTTCTTTCCTGCTCCTCTCCTTTGCAAAGAGGATGATTCAACAGCAGCTTAGTCCACAGTTACTAACCTGCCTCATGCATACACTTCACCCCATGTCCCCATCAAAAAAAGAAAGAAAGAAAGAAAGAAAGAAAGAAAGAAAGAAATGCTGAGTGATTGGTGAGCAGCCTCACCAGTGCCCTGACAGCTACTGGGTATCCCTCTACTTCTTCAGGAAGAGCTGGTGGAGGAAGTGTGCTGTCTATAATCAATTGTCCCCCTAAACGTATGACCCCAGTGAGTGTGAACAGCAACTGACTCAGGGGACATGCACGCATTGTATAGAAAACAAATATTTATAGAATAATATAGTATTAATCATACTGTTTTTAAGTGGTAGGAATTTAGCATTATCAAATCTTGTATATTTGATTTTATTTAAGAAAAGTGATTAGTGAATTAATAGAATGGCATACATTGCCCAGGTTTGAATTCAGTCCTCTAAGAGTTCACTTTTTAATCAAGTGCAAAGTCCCATAGAAAACATGATGTAGTAGCAGCAACTGTAGATACTGGAGGAAGGGTGATCTGGGAAAAATCAAGAGACCATGGCAATTTAGCAGAAGCTCAAAATAAGCAGGAGGAGTCTTGGGTCTCTTTTAGTGAACAGTACACATTTTAGAGTTTTCCTTCTTTTTTTTTTTTTTTAAAGAATATTTTGTGTTGATTAGGTTCCTTTTATCTAGAAAGCCAAAGCCCTGTTTTCATTTCTTTCCTCCTCTATTTTCCTTCCTCCTCCAAAGAGGATGGATGAACACAAGTTCAGCTCATGCTTATTAACCTCCCACATCCATACACACCACCCTGTGTCCACAAAAAGAGAAAATCCCCTGAGTGATTCCTAAGCAGCCTCACCAGTGTTCTAAAAGCTACTCTGTGTCCCTCTAGACTTCACTGAGAACCTGTCAGTCAACTCAGCTTGTGACAGGACAGAAGAGACTGGGTGTTTCTCCAAGGCAAACTGTATTGTTTTATTTTCCTTCTGATCTGAGATAGAAATATTGTTTCATTTCTCTTTCAGTAGAATTCAGTTATGAATCTTTGAGGGTGTTTGTTTTAGATAGAGACAATTCCCTTGGTTGAGATATTGTGGAGTGGGAGGCTTATTACCAACTCACAATGCCTCGGTCCACAGGATATTAAAATTGTTACCATCCATTACACTCTGTAGAATACAGCATTCTCTCTCCTGCAGCAACCTTCCTTTAAGAATAGGATTCTGCAATTTGCAACCCAAAAGGTCTTCAAAGATCCATCCTCCAGGCAAAGGTCTTGCCTTTTGTCCTGAGTATGTGTGCTCTGATATTACTGGGTTCTCTGGACTCCACCTCTGCCCTTCATTATGTTTTCTACTGTCACCAAATGAACCAAAGACTGTACATCCATGTGATCTCATCCTTAGAGTGTCTTCTCTTCTGCACTTGCAGGTGGCCATTCCAGAATGTGAAAGTGGTATGTATTCCAGACTCATTACTCTGGGAGAAAAAACTGTAGATGAGAAAGCTAGGGCTTTCTCGCTCATTTTAGTGTAGAGGGCAAACTGTTTCCAAATTCGTGCTGGGAATGAGTATAGGGGCTCTACTGATAGAAAGTAATTTACAAGTAGAGCAATGTGGCTGATTACTGTAGTTCCAGGAAGAAGGTGTATTATGGTTAATAGTGTAGGCTTGTGTCCATGGGACTGGGTTTATCTCTCTATATATAATGAATACTGTGATTCTTTGTGTGTGTGTGATTTTTTTTCTGCTGTGTTTTCCTCGATATTTGTCACCATAACCATCACTGTTAGTGGTGTCAACTTCCCCAACAAATTTTCCAACACCATGTACCATGAGTATGCATATTAAGATTAAACAAAGTATACACATTCACTGTACCAAGTGAAATCCTTTAACCTGGAAGAGAAATCCCATCTTTACCCAGGGAAATATTTACAGGATTCCTTTTAAATTTTATTAAATTTTTTATTGTCTCTGCTGAATCTTCACTGCTGTGCAGGCTCTTCTCTCCTTGTTGAGAGCCAGGAAAACTCTCCAGTTTTGGAGTGTAGGCCTCTCACTTTTGTGGCTCCTTTTGTTGCAGAGCTTGGCTTCTAGGGCTCTCCAACTTCAGTAGTTTTGGCATGTATGCTCAGTAGTTGTGGTTCCTGATTACAGACCTTGGGCTCAGTAGTTGAGGAGGAGAGAATTGTTCCATGGCATGTGGAATCTTTCCAGACCAGGGATTGAGTTTGTATCTCTGTCATAAGTCTGTTACTGTTTCCACTGTTTCCCCACTTATTTACCATGAGGTGATGGGACCAGATGCCATGATTTTCGTTTTCTGAATGTTGAGTTTTAAGCCAACTTTTTCACTCTCCTCTTTCCCCTTCATCAAGAGGCTCTTTAGTTCTTCCTCACTTTCTGCCATAAAAGTGGTGTCATCTGCATATCTGAAGTTATTGATATTTCTCCCAGCAATCTTGATTCCAACTTGTGGTTCATCCAGCTTAGCATTTCTCATAATGTACTCTGCATATAAGTTAGATAAGCAGAGTGACAATGTACAGTCTTGATATACTCCCTTTCCAAATGGTACCAGTCTGTTGTTCCATGTCCAGTTCTAACTGTTGCTTCTTGACCTGCATACAGATTTCTCAGAAGGCAGGTCAGGTGGTCTGCTATTCCTATCTCTTTAAGACTTTTCCATGGTTTGTTGCAATGCACATACTCACAGGCTTTGGTGTAGTCAATAAAGCAAAAGTAGATGTTTTTTTCCAGAACTCTCTTGATTTTGTGATGATCCATTGGCAATTTGCTCTCTGATTTCTCTGCCTTTTCTAAACCCAGGCTGCACATCTGCAAGTTCCTGGTTCATGTACTGTTAAAGCCTGGATTGGAGGATTCTGAGCATTACTTTGCTAGTGTGTGAGATGAATGCAATTGTATGGTAATTTGAAGATTCTTTGGTATTGCCTTTCTTTGGGATTGGAATGAAAACAGACCTTTTCCAGTTCTTCTACTCTCTGCTTCTCTGAATTTTCCTTAAGATACCTCAGGTATTTGTCCTCCTGTGACTAGCTTATTTCACTCTTACCAATATCCTCCAGCTTCATTCATATTGCTGCAAATGATAAGATATCCTTCATTTTCAAACACTGAAGCACATTCCAGTGTATGTTTGTGCAACATTTTCTTTTTTCACTTATCTGCCCATGGACTCTGGGCAGTTTTTCTATCTTGGTTGTTTCATACAATGTAGCAATGGATATGAGACTGTAGATATCTCCTGGACATTAGCATTTTATTTCCTTTCAACATAAACTCAAAATAGTGATTCCTGAATCTTATGTTCTCAATAATTTTTGAAGGACTTACAAACTGTTCTATAATGGCTATGCCATTTTCCATTCCTACCAACAGGGCACAAAAGTTCCACTTCTCTACTTCCTTGCCAACATCTGTTATTTTCTTGATATCTCCTTTTGTCTTGGCTTCCATTTCACTGATACTTAGTGATGCTGGGGCTTCCCTGGTGGTGGAGAGAGTAAAGCGTCTGCCTGCAATGAGAGAGACCTGGGCTCGATTCCTGGGTCGGGAAGATCCCCTGGAGAAGGAAATGACAACTCACTCCAGTACTCTTGTCTGGAAAATTCCATGGATGGAGGAGCACATTTCCTATGCATATTGGTCACTTTTATGTCTTCTATGAAGTAATGTCTATTGAAGATTTTTACACATTTTTTAAAGCCAGTTATTTGCCTGCTGTTGTTTTGAACTTAAGTTGTAGTAGTTGCTTATTTTCTCTGGATATTGGCCACTTTAAAGTTTGCAGATATTTCCTCTCATTCTATAGATTGCCTTTCTGTTGATTGCTGAGGAGAGTATCCTTCCTCAGTTGGTGATTTTAGAATCTTGGCAAAGATCATTTGGCCACTCATGTGTCATTTTATTCAAGATTCCCTCCTTATGATTCATTAGTCTCTCTGCCTATTTTGTTGCTGGTAGAACACCATTTTGACTGTTGTGGCATTTTTATCTGTTTTGAATTCAAGAAGCCTGAAGTTCCCATTGTTGTTCTTTTCTCTTAAGGCCGTTTTCTCTGGGTTTCTTTTGGGTTACATAAATCTTAGTATTGAGGGATTTTTTTTTTTTTCCATTTCAACAAAAATGACATGGGATTTTGTGAGTGGTTTCAATATATATGTACCTCACTTTTAGGAGTATAGGAAGGTCAACAACACTAAATATTCCAGTGTATGAATATGGTATAGTATTCCGATTAATTGTCTCTTCTTTCTTTCAAAAGTGTTCTACGGTTTTCAGTGCACAAATCTTTCATTTCCTAAGGGGACTTTTGTGTTTCCTTGCTTGGGACCTCTAGACTCAGAGATGGGAAAGATGGGCTCATGAAGACAGTGACTGTCCCTTTCCTCCCCTCTGTACTTACTCTCTGGTTACTTGTAGTATAGGTGTGCAGGGCCATGCCCTTCACCTCTGCCTACAAGTGAGCCACCTATTGGGAATTTGCTTTGAATTTGAGTGTTTAAATTCTTACTATTGGAATGTCCACAAGCACACTCCCAATGTCTGGCCTGGATTCAAGAGCCCCAGGTATAACTACATATAAATTATCTTATCTTATCAGGCCATAAAATCATCTGGAATAAAGAAAAATCAGAACAGGCAATTAGTTTTCTTTTCCTTGTCTTTGGAGCTCTTATAACTGAACTTTCCAGTGTAGTAGCCACGAGTTAGACCTGCCTATCTATCTATAATTAACATATTTCAAACAATAATTAGCTTGTCATATTAAAAGTATCACCAAGACCAAGAATTGTTTGATCACACTAGCCATATTTAAAGTGTGTCCATAAGTGTTGGAATTCAGCTTCATAAGCTTGAAGGTTAGAGCTATATTGGGCCTGTAGAAGTGTAAAATTGAACACTGATTCTCTCCACATCTGTCTTTCATATAAAGTTTGAAACTGTGATCACCACCTTGTTGAAGGGCTCTGACTCCACAAAGCACAGGGGAGGTCTGTGAACCTGGAGGGAAGACAGGGGAGGTGCTGTGTGAGCTGAGTGGAGGAGAGATGGGAGGGTCAACTTGTGTAATAACTGTATTACTGCTGATGGTTATCTTTCTACAGACTGCTTCCTGGAGAGCATTAGCAGCAGTGATGTGGAAGAGAACTTGGGTAAGGGACAACTCTCAGGTGGGATTTAGAGGGAGAGGATTCCCGGACCACACAGGTTACACCTGCATCTTTGGAGATGAAAGAAGGTGAATATAAACTGGGGAAGGAGAAGGACATATTTGTAGAATTGTGATTTGCCCTTTTCATATTTTAATGGTATAATAGAGCTTTATAAATAGAGCATCCATGTGCTTTATTATTTATAGTCATCTCCTCTTGCTTTTTCATTTAGAAACGTCCTTTCTGACAAGACTACTCTTTCCTGTCCTTTCACTGCCAAATATGAAAGCTTGGCTCTGGCTAGTACCTGCAGGGTGTTATGTACCAGGGACTCTGGCTTCCTGTTTAAATTCGCCTGTGATGCACACGTCCCAGTGAACACAGGGGTCTCACAGTCAGTTGTCACTGGGGACCAAGTTCTGGCAGTGAGTGTCAGGTGGTGGGTGAGGCATGAACTGTCTCCCTCTGCATTTTCAGGACTTGTGGTTTCCCCTCATGATTGTCCTCACTGTTTATTTCTCATGTAAAGGGTGCTCTCAGGGCTGAATAAGTCAAAGCACACATGCTCTGGCATCCCTGCCTGGGCTGAGTCTGCTGGAGCTCATCTCAGCACCACACCTCCTCAAGGGTGCTGTGCTGAAGGTGCTTCCATGTGAGGGCAGTCCATGTCCAGCTGCCCCTAGAGACCAGCATGGCCACAGATTCTAGACACTGTGAAGGGGCCACTGACTTTCTTTACACATTTGCTCTCACAGCCCTGCTGACCTGGTCTCCTGGGACTGACCAGACCCAGGTCAGAGACTCAAAGCAGCAGTATCCACCAGGGTCACTGCTCCTCTCAGAACCCAATACACCCTCCAGACAAAAGCTCCAGATGGTTTTGATCACCATCTTTGCACACTTGTCAACTTGTTTTTTTGTTTGTTTGTTTGTTTTACCTTTTTTATTTGTTTTGCATTTTGGTTGTGGTATTTTCCTATATATTGCGTGTATGAGCTCCTTATTTGATATATGATTTGTAATTTTCTGTAGGTTATCTTTTCATCCTACTGATTGTTGAAGAGACTACCACTTCCCTATTTTGTTGTCTTAGAAACTTGGTGAAGTTCATTTGACTATGTATTCTTGAGTTTACTTGGGAGTCTTTATTCTGGTATTTAGGGCAATGAATCTGTTTCTATGTCAGTATCATACAGCTTTGATTCCTATATCTTTGAAGTGTTTTCTGAAATCAGGAGGTGAGAAACTGATCTTTGTTCTCATTTTGTCTGTTTGGAGTCCTTAGTGGTTCCATATATATTTTTGAACTTGCTTTTTCCATTTCTATGAAAATGACATTAATATTTTGATTGGTGTTGCAATGAATTTTTACTTAGCTTTGGGTAGTGTAGAAATGTCAACAGTACTAAATCTCCAGTCTATGAGCATGATATGTCTTCTCAATTCCGTGTACCTTGTTTCACTCAGTGTGGTGTGTAGTGTTCACTGTGCTGATCATTGCTCTCTGAAGGTCCTGTGTCCCTCCCTCCCTGACTTCAGAATCAGTGGTGGAGGGATGGCTTCATGAAGAGATGCAGTGTCCCTCCCTCCCTCCTTACCTTTTCTCTTATGATGTATCAGCACAGGCACACTGGGCCCTGTGTCCATATCTGTCCCCTCAAGTGGAACACCTGCTGGGAATTGCTCCAAGATCTGGGTGTTGAAACTGCTGTTTCAGTGTCCCAAGGGCTCATGAGTACCTGGGATGTGTACATGAGCCCAGGAAATATCTGCAAATGAATCATCAAATCAGACTAGCCAAATCCTCTGCAGAAGCTGTTGGGCTACACTTCACAGGCCTGAAAGTCCTGTACTTTCCTGGACTTGAGACCAAAGAAAGATCCTGGAGTCAACAGAGATACCAGAGGGTTTAACAGATGAGATGTCTTACATGTCTGAAGTAAAAGGGTCCTGGAAAGACACCCACTGTAGATAGCAGGTGACAGACAGGCAGAACACAGCAGCTGCAGCATTCTTCAATCAGGAGGATAGGGAGTCTACCAGTTACAGGGGGAATTAACAGCTGATTGGCTCATTGGTTACATTGGTTACCATGGAAACTAGTGGAGGGCAGCATCCCTCTCTTCGCCCCTCAGGCTAAATGCTTTCCTACTTTGTTAATCTATCAGTAAACAGCCATCTTGAAAAGGCCAGAAAATGCAAAGGGAATAAAGAAGAGAGGGATGGTAATATCCTGTATATATTCATGCATGCTCAATCACTCAGTTGTGTCCAACTCTTTGCAATTCCATGGACTATATCCCACCAGACTCCTTTGTCTCTCGTCTTCTCCAGATAAGAATACTGAGGTGGGTTGCCATTTCCTTCTCCAAAGCATCATCCCAACCCACATCTCCTGCATTGGTAGGCAGATTCTTTACCACTGAGCCACGTAGGAAGCCCTACATCCTCCTTTGTACCAAAGTCTCCTGGTATTCCAAAAACTGTTCTGCCATAATCTATCAGAAGTGTTAGAACAACTAGTATTGATCTCAAGATTTATTAAATCTTCCCTGATGGCTCAGATGGTAAAGAATTCACCTGCAATGTAGCAGACTGGGTTCGAAACCTGAGTCAGGAGAATCCCCTGAAGAAGGCAATGACTGCCCAATACAGTATTCATGCCTAGAGAATTCCATGACAGACGAGCCTGGTGGGCTACAGTCCATGGGGTTGCAATTGTCGATCACGACTGAGTGAATAAGCATGCACACATATATAAACATATATAGTGGTTGTTGTGTATTATAGTGTGGTAGCTACTAGCCAGATGTGACTGTTATAATTTGCTTAAAGGCATATTTTGCATGTGTAAAAAACACTTGGAATTTCAGGTTGGTTAGCATGAAGATGAGAGCTCTAATGGACCTGTAGAAGTGAGAGGTTGAAAATTGACTCCTCTTTCAGCATCTTTATCTTTAGGTTTGCAATATAAATCAGTGTCTTGTTGAAGGGTTCTGACTGCACAGAGCACAGATGACTGCCATCTGCTATCCACAGGGAGGTGTCTCTTCAGGACCCCGGGGAAAAGATCAAGGAGATGCTGTGAGAGCCAGCAGGGCCTCAACTGGAACAGAAGTTGGTGGGTCACTCATTCTAATCACCCTGTTGCTCATGGTTGTGTTTCTATGGAAGGCATTGTGGAGAGCATTTGATGCAGTGGTGAGTGCCTATTTAGGCAGCAAACAACATTCAGTTGGGATCTGATGGGAGAGGGCTCCTGGGACTTTAGGGTTAAACACTCTGCTTGGAGGCTAAGGAAGGAGAACATTAATTTAGGAAGAAGGAAATGTGTGTAGAGTTCTGACTTACTCTTTTCATATTTTAATGATATGATAGAGAAATTTTGTCCTGGACTTGCATTGTGCTCTGTTTATAATCACCTTTTCTTGCTTTGTTCTTCAAAGACAATTTTCCCCATAAGAGCTGCTCTGTCCTACTTCTGTCACTGGCTAGGGTGGAAGCCTGGTCTCTGGTCAGCACACCTCCAGTATTGTGCACTGCAGACTGTTTTCTATTGAATGTTGCATGCTGAACGATGATGGTCATATCCTAGGGCACGAAACTCTCATTGTCACTTGATACTGGAGACCGTGCCCTATCAGGACTTGTGGCTTTCTCTCATGTTTGTCCTCACTGTTATTTCTTCATGTAAAACTCACTCCCAGGGGTGGATGAGTCACAGCACACAGGCTCTGTGTCCCTGTCTGGGCTCAGTCTCCTGGAGCTCACCTCACCATAAAAGTGGAGACAAGAGGGTGGTAATAATCCCTGCAGATGAGTGGAGGATGCCCTGAGCACATCTCCCCAGGGCACAGGTCACATCCACAGATACACCTGAGGTTGCTGGGCTGGCTCCTCAGCAGCTCTTACATTTTCAGGGAGGCTGGGGCACTGTGGGGCCACCATGTGCAGGAGCCCAGGAGCTGCTGTTCCAGCATGTTCTCTTTGAAGATTCCCCTGGGGGCTTCCTCATCTCCCTCTGCAGGACCCAGCTCTGCCCTCCTAACCCCCCTAAAGGCAGCAGGGGGCACCCCTAGTCCATCACCAGCTGCAGAGAGAGGTTGGGGTGGCCCCACCCTCCCCAGTCCTGGGCTCCTGGGAACAGAATGAAGGAGGCACAGGCGCCCAGAAGTCGTGCAGGCAGGGGGTGACCTGGCAGCTCTGCATCCCTGTTGGTGCTCCCTGGTCCTGAGGGTCCCAGCCAGCCTGGGGGTGCCCAAGTCTGGGGTCCCTCAGGTTCTGGAACCCTGAGGTCCTGGGTCACCTCAGGACACCATCTCTCAACCTGAAATTGGAGGTTTCTGTAGATTTTTCTGTGTGTTTCCAACTCCAACTAAAGAAACACCAGAAGCAATTCAGTCCTTTGTGCACTTGGGATGCTGGTGCTAGTGATAAGGAACCCTCCAGCCAATGCAGGAGACACAAGAGACTCGGGTTAGATCTCTGGTTAGGGAAGATCTCCTGGAGAAAGGAAATGGCAACAAACTCCAGTACTCTTGCTTGGAGAATCCCAGAGACCTAGGAGCCTGGTGGGCAATCATCCATAAGGTTGCACAGACTCAGACATGACTCAAGGGGCTGAGCAGCAGACTTGGGATGAGTGGTAGGATTCAGGTCACTCATATTCCTTTTATTTTTTTCCAATTCTGTCATTAATAACACATCTTGTATTACAATTTAAAAAGCTGTGTCTTCTGTCAAATTTTAATATTGCAATATGCTAAACAGGTAAAATGTACCTTTTTATTACAACAACATACCAGTTTAAAATCAGAATCTTCAGGAAAGTCTGGCTAGGGGTCAGAAATTATTATTAGGGAAAATAGAGACCCCAGGCGTCTGTCCATTTCCAATTCTCAGGTCTCAGGAGCAGTTGTACTGAGTGTAGGGCGGGTGGGCAGATTCTCCCACTGTGTTATCTGATCTCCTGCTCCTCCCAGGACCTAGAGGGAAGGGGGAACCCAAGCTTTTATTCTTGGATCCCAGAATCCCTTGTTTCTCTGCCTGAGTCTCACTATCCAGAGGACCCATCAGTTGAACAATACTGGTCAGATACCCAAGTGTAGTTGCTCCTGTGGGACTTTTCTAAAAACTTTCTGCTCACAGACAACACCCTCAGCAAAGAACAGCAAACAGACACAGTGCCCTGCAGACCTGAGCCCCAAAGCCAAGTCTAGATCCTGGGAGGTCTTCTGTGGGTCCTGCACACCTTCCCCAGGGAGCCCCCCTCTGTCTGACTCTGCACCTCCCAGGGACTCCATCACCTGTGTTGCTGTTGCAGGCTCTGATCTGAACCCATGAAGACCTGGACCTGGACCCCATCCTGGACCCCAGAGGGGATGGAGCCCCCACAGCTCCAGAAGCCTCATCTGGACCGGATCAGGGGAGTCCTCACTGCTTCTCTCCTGAGGGTCCTCATTTAGTACAGCTTCGGTGTTTTGTTGTATAGATTTAGTATTAGTGTTATCTACAGTTTTATCTATATGTTTTGTTTGTATCTATATGTTCAATATTTATATGTAAGGTTTTTCATTAAAATGTTTAATCCATCTTGTTACTTTTAAAATAATTTTTTGTAAACACACACACATGTACAGAAAACCACCCTCAACAGAGGTAAAGCTTAATGAATTGTTGTAAGACAGTCACCCTCATGTCCACCACCAAGGTCTCCCCCCCCCACACACAACTCAAGTCTTCGTTGAGTTAGGAACTGCAGATTTAGTCCTCACATCTGTCCTAACATCACTGTCTAAGGATTCTGTTTTCTCACATCTGCTCATTCCACTAGTCATAGGAGATCAATATTACCAAGATTTTTCATGATTTGCATGTCAGGACTTTCAAAACTGATTCTGCTTGGCTGAAAAAAGTTCATGATTCATCATTTCTCTCCTTGTGCAACTTAAATGTGTTTGCCTCTTTTCTTCTAACACAGAGAATTTCTTTCTGAAGATGCTTTTAAAATTCTACTTTTTATTCCCTTATATTTCTCCCTCTCTTTTATTCTAGCTGCCCAAAGGACTTTTATTGTTAAAACCTAGTAGCTTTACTACTGTATCATTAACTACTAGTCATTGCAAGTGTATGCTCATTATTCTTTTTAATAAATGGTTTCAAAGCCTTTTGTTCCAGAAAACTTTGCATCATAATATTTAGCATTTGCTTTGCATCTTTCCTGGGATTTTAGCTTCCAATTAAAATAAATAAATTTATATTAAAAAATAAATAGACAAATAAACTTTCAGAGACTCCAATCATTCATATAAGGCCAGGGCAGCCTAGTGTGTTGCAGTCCATGGGGATGCAGAGAGTTGGACACTACTGAGCAACTGAACAATCACAATCATTCATCAGATCTCTTGTGATGATATTCCACTATTAACATATTCATCAAATATTTTACAGCTTTTTCCTTAAGTTATTTGCCAGGAAATTTTTTTAAATTATTTTTAAGAGATTCTTTGTCTGCTGTTTCTTATAAGGCATTATTTCTCAATATGATTTGCCTACTTATACTTTCACTTACAAAGTGATTTTTCAATTTTTTCTTGTTCTTTTCTGAGTCCCACACACTGATTTCTGAGTTTTCTTAATTCTGATGTATGATGTCCTTTCAAAACTTGATTTTTTCTCTTTTTGTCTATTTTTTGTTTTTTATTGTTAAGCATATCATCATGCATGAAATGAGAATGTTTATATCTATGGAGAAGTTGCTAAGCATTTCTGTAAAGTTTACTTATTCCCAAGTCTTTTTCTTTTCTTTCTTTTTTTTTCATTTATTTTTATTAGTTGGAGACTAATTACTTTACAATATTGTAGTGGTTTTTGCCATACATTGATATGAATCAGCCGTGGATTTACATGTATTCCCCATCCCAATCCCCACCCCCACCTCCCCCCCCCATCCCATCCCTCTGGGTGTTCCCAGTGCACCAGTCCCAAGCACATCCAACCTGGGCTGATGATCTATTTCACACTTGATAATATACATGTTTCAATGCTACTCTCTCAGAACATCCCACGCTCACCTTCTCCCACAGAGTCAAAAAGTCTGTTCTATACATCTGTGTCTCCTTTTCTGTCCTGCGTATAGGGTTATCATTATTCTAATTTAATTATTCTAATTGAACTATAATTGTAATATAATTGAACTACAGCACTGATAGCTTCAGGTGCACAATATAGTGATTTGATATTTCTATACATTATAAAATGATCACCACAATAAGGCTAGTTACCATCTGTAACCAAATTATTCTCTTTTCTATATTCTCATGGTGTACATTTTGTTCCCAAAACTAATTTGTTTTGTAAGGGATGTTTGTAAGTCTTCATCCCTCTCACCCAGTTCTCTCATCACCACATCCCTCTCCTCTCTGGCAACCACTTCTTTGTTCTCTGTATCAATGACTACGTTACTGTCTGGGTATGCTGGTTCATTGGTTTTGGTTTTCAGTTTCCACATACAAGTGACATCACACTGTACTTGTCACTCTATCTGACTTACTTTCCTTAGCATAAAGCCTCTAGGTCCATCCATGTTGTCACAAATGACAAGGTTTCAGTCTTCTTTATGGCTAATTATCCATGTAGACCACATCTTATCCATTCATCTCTTGATACACACTTTGAGAAGATCACCATAAATGGAATTGCTAGATCATATGGTATTTCTATTTTTAATTTTTTGGGAAAACTCCATAATTAGTGTGTATAACTTAAGATATTACCCAATAATGCACCCTAATATGTTTAGTTCATATTTTCTGTAACTGAATTATTTAGAGTGACACTTAGAGACTTCTAAAAACTGTAGAAGTGATTTTAATAAAATAATTTTCATTAGAAAGCAAATTTGGTCCTGTGTTATTGGATTAGTTGGGAGGATAAAGGTTGGAATTCTGAATTATGGAGAAAGAGACACAGAAAGTGTGGGAATGCATAAAAGTGTAGATTTTGCTACAGTGATTAAGCTCCTCCTGCTCACCAAAAAACAGAACAATAAATCCAGAGCAAGCTGTTGCAGTGAGGAATAGCAACTTTATTCAGAAATTCAACTGACCCAGAAGGTGATGAACTAGTTTAGCCCCAAAGAACCATCTTACTCACTTGATAATTCAAGCTTATTTTATACTAAAAGGGGATGGAGTGTCACTTGTTGCAAACTTCTTGGTACCACAATCCTTTCTCCTTGCAGCTGTACATGTAGATCTGGTCACAGTGTTCTTATAAACCTCCACAAAAACAAATGTGATTCTCTATTCTGCAACTTAAATATATATATATTTGAGTTATAGTTGACTTAGAGTGGTTATGTGCACAGCTAGGTGATTCAGCTATACATATACAAATATATTAATTTTGATATTATTTTCCATCATAAGCTATTATAAGGTATTGGTTAGAGTATCCTGTGTCATACAGTGAACCTTTATTGCTTGCTGCATATCTATTTTATAATTAGAAATCTAGCATTTTATTTATGCTAAGTCAAGCAACTGGAATAGAAGTGTCATAAATTTTTTTAGTTAGGCAGAAATTCATGTTTTTTTAAATGTTTATATTGCACATATTATATATATGTATATGAAATAATTTCTACTACACTTGATAAATGCTTGAAAAAGAACACTGAAAAAGAAGGGAAATTAGAGAACATAAACTAAATGAAATAGGACCACTAAATATGAAATAGGAAAAGGTAAACAAACTAGATAAAATTGAAAATAATCATACAGTCCAGTTGTTTTTAGCCATGACTGCTCACTAGAAACCTATTACTATTTTCTAAATTGTTTTGGGTTTATTTTCTGTAGGTCTTTTCCTTGCCTTGTGTTTCCTGCCTTTCCTTTAGAATTTGTTGTAAAGCTGGTTTGGTGGTGTGAAATTCTCTTAACTTTCGCTTGTCTGGAAAGCATTTTTGGATTGTATTCAGTAAAGTCTTCAAATTATACTCTTAATTATTGACTAAAACTACAGTTAAGTTAGAATTGTGACCAAAATGACTATCTCATGATTGTAAGGTCACAGTGTATTGTGTTTGTGCAGAATATATGTATGTGAGTATAAAGAAGCAATATCTGGAAATGAGTTGTAATAACGTGAAAACATTCTGGAAGAGTTTTGTTTGCTTGTTTGGTCTAGGATCTAATGCCCCTTTTGTTAAAGTTGTATTTTGAAAAGGTTCCAAGTCATATCTCACATCTCTGCTGATTCATGAATATATCATTGATGTTTGGCATCAAACATGATGTTGACCACTTCTTTGTCATCCTGAGGCACTTTTCCACTTCTCCGTGGGCATCAGGTATGAGCACCCTGCTTGGCCTGGCACTGACTCTCATGAATTGCAGAAATGTTTTTTTGTTTTTTTTTTTTCTGCTTCATGGTTGGTTACACCTACTCTTCCCTGTGACACCTACAATCCTAAAGTCTTCATTATTGATCCTCTTGTCCTCATGACTCAGCTTTAACTTTTGTCCTGAAAGAATATGTTGGGAGAAAACAGGGAGCCTTTTGCTCACAGAGTTTTTCCTTGCTTTCTCCTGACTCCTAATAAATACTGTAACAATGATCATAAATCAGTTTCCATTTGTATCATGAAACCCACAAAGTAATAAAATATATCAAATTGTTAGATATTAAATATATATATTTATTTTTCAATGACTCATTTTCAAATCTTGAATATAACTAAAGATTTTTATAAGTAATATTCCTTATAGATTATCACATTTTCAGTATTACATCATATGAGTTTTTTGAAACTTAGGTGGTCCTGTTCCACAGATTAATTTTCAAAATGCAATTTTCTTTGGTTTTGTTTGAAAACTATTTCTGTTTTTTTTTGCAAAGGATTATATAAATGTATACACTTGTTACCAATGTTTCTCTAAAATAACTAAATGCAATTTTATAATTAACAACCCTTTCTAAACAAAAAACTGAAATTTTTATATGAATTTCTCTGAAAATTGATACTATTCTTCATCTAGCAATATGGCTATTTTTAAATAGACACACATCCACACCTGTTAAAAGATTTTGAGAGGCAGATTGTAACTGTTAACCCTTATATATATTATAAGATTGAATAGAAGAATCTGAATTTGTTTCATGAAGAAAAAGATACTTTGCTGCTTTGTTTTCCAAAGGTATACTACAAATTTACACTCCAAACAGTAATGAATATGAATTCCAGTTGTTCAACAAATACATCGTGTTTTGGTACTTTTTGTCTTTTTCATTTTAGCCATCCTCTTGAATATGTAATGGATCCTAATTTTGGTTTAATACATATTTTTTCCTGATGGCTAATGATATTATGCATGTAAGTTTTGGGGTCATCCCTTTCTTTTGCCAACTTTTATTGGGTTATTTGCCTTATTAATACAGTGAACTTCTTTATATTTGGGAATATGAGTCTTTTCTTGGAAAATATTTATTTCAAATAAATTTATTCATGCTTTGGCCTATGTATTTACTCTTATAAAATGCCTTTGGTAAGGAGAAGTTGTTATTGATAATATAGTCCATTTTCTTAAATTTTCCTGTGTGTTTATTATTTTTCAAATCCAAGTTAAGAAATAATTCCTACTGTAAGATTTTGAAAATATTTCCCTACACTTTATCTTCCATGAGACGATTATTTATTTGAACTTCTACCTATAATAAGAGAGACTTTCCTGGTGGCTCACACAGTAAAGCATCTGCCTCCAATGCAGGAGATTGGATTCAATCTCCTGGTTCAATTCATGGGTCGGGAAGATCCCCTGGAGAAGGAAATGGCAACCCACCCCAGTAATCTTGCCTGGAAAATCCTATGGACGGAGGAGCCTGGTAGGCTATAATCCATGGGGTCACAAAGAGTCGGACACGACTGAGCGACTTCCCTTTCACTTTATACCTATAACCTGTCTAGAATATATTTATGTGTTTAGTGTGAGGTTGTTTTTGCTGTTTAGTCGCTAAGTCTGACTCTTTGGGACCCTATGGACTATAGCTCACCAGGCTCCTCTGTCCATGGAATTTTCCAGGCAAGAATACTGGAATGGATTGCCATTTCCTCCTTCAAGGGATCTTCCCCAGGGACTGAACCCACATCTCCTGTGTCTCCTGCTTGGCAGGTGGATCTTTACCACTGAGTCACCTGGGAAGACCTTAGTATGAGATGTAGGAGGTCACTATTATTATTATCATTTTTCTGTGTACCAATTTAAATAAACCCATAGAATTTCTTAAAAATACTATTTTTCCTCTCACTTCACTGCAGTGGAACATTTGTTAACACATAACATAACTGTAAAGTATTAATATATATTTGTCTGGCTTCTGCTTTATTCTGTTTTACTGGCTTTTTTCTTCTTCTTCTTCTTCTTCTATTTTTACACTAATGCTTCACTACCTTATTTACCAAAGCTTTATAAGAGGACTTCCCTGGTGGCTCAGATGGTAAAAGCATCTGCCTTCAATGCGGGAGACCCAGATTTGATCCTTGGGTGGGGAAGATCCCTCTGTAAAAGGAAATGGCAACCCACTCCAGTATATTTGCCTGGAAAATACCATGGACAGACGGAGGAGTGGTAGGTTACAGTCCATGGGGTTGCAAAGAGTCCGACATAACTGAGCGACTTCACTTTGACTTTCTTTCACTTTATAAGAGCCTTGATGAAGTGAAGTGAAGTCACTCAGTCGTGTCCAACTCTTTGCGACCCCATGGACTGTAGCCCACCAGGCTCCTTTGTTCATGCGATTCTCCAGGCAAGAATACTGGAGTGCGTTGCCATTTCCTTCTCCAGGGGATCTTCCCGACACAGGGATCAAACCCAGGTCTCCCGCATTGCAGGCAGGCGCTTTAACCTCTAAGAGCCTTGATAGCTGGTAGTAAATGATGACAATACCAGCAATTGTGATACTAAATGTTTTTGCTTTATACATTTTTTCTTATGTTATTAAGTGGAAGAATTACTTCAGTATTAGTTAGTGTTGGTTGCTCAGTCTTGTCTGACTTTGTGACCCCACAGACTCCATCAGGCTCTTCGGTCCATGGAATTCTTCAGGTGAGAAGACTGGAATGGGTAGCCTTTCCTTTCTCCAGAGGATCTTCCCTATCCAGGGATAGAACTTTGGTCTCTTACTTTGCAAGCAGATTCTTTACTGTCTCAGTCACCAGGGATTGATCTTCTTGCTAATATTTTACCATTAATTGGAAGCTATCTATCTCACTAGTAAACTTTTTGCTGTAAAGTTAATTCCACCTTCATTGATTGCTTCCCTATCTGATATTGTTAGGTAGGAAGTTAGATGTGAGCAATGAGGGTTGGCCTAGCCAAAAAAGATTCAAGCTGGTCATTATAAATCCCACCCCAGACAAGCCCCAATGTGGCCCAGGAGAGCTCAAAGATATGCTTCAAAATAATCACAGAGACTCTTCCAACTCCACCTATGTGCCCTAGGCACACAGTGAATACAGACTAACCACAGGGGTTTCACCAACTCCTAGATACTTGCCCTTGATGCACAGCTGTGTCCTCAAGTGACCTTAGGCAGCTGGAGCCTATTAAGTGTTAATAAATATTCTATATGTACACAGATCTGATTAGAACAGACTGAATTATAGACAAGATATGTGCAGTACAGCATGTTGTTATATAACTTAGAACTGTCAATCAAAACTGCCAGTCCATGCCCACCTAGAATATGTAAAAGTTCTGTCTTGAAAACCCTTCTTATAGCATCATTACATCACCAGGGCCTGTCTTGGCCTGGTCCACCTCTCCCTTGAGGTGTTATTTCGGGTTCTTTCCTTAATAAACTTGTTTTAGCCATGAGTAAGTCTTCGGATTCTTCTTTGGGTCCTTACTAAGAACCGAGGCCCACAAGGGAGGATCCTCTTTTACCTTCCCCAAATCTGATAACAATACCAGTAAATAATAGATCTCAACCTCAGAATGAGAGAGTTATTTGAATGCAAAGTGGTATTGAAAATACAGTGTCATGGGTCACAATATGAAACCAGGTTATATTCAGGAGTGGTGACCAATTATCCCAGATGTCTGCTTACATATGACAGGTTGTGATGCTGTCTTCAGAACATTTCCTATGGGATTTCTGCAATATCTAATATCTGTATGAGAAGAACTTGCTACTGCTGTATTGCTTGATAAAAAAAAGGCATCATTGTATTTCTTCAGTTTCATCTTTGAGAAATTATTCCTATTCTTGGGGAGAAAGGTGAAAGAAGACTCTGAGTTATTTTTTTACTTATATCTGTCAAAAATACTAGACATCTGGCATTCCAGCTCTTTAAATTATGCTGAAAACCTGCTCAATATGTCATTATTAATAATATGTATACTATATTGGATTTTAAAATATCAGCATTACTATAAGTGAAGGAGAAATCATGTTAAGGTTAAATGGAAGAATTTTTATATCACTTTTATACATAGATAAATTGACAATAAAATGTATAACAATAGTTCTAAGATTCTAATCTTTCTCATATTAGTCACCAAGTTCTGTGAATTTTGCTTGTAAATACACATCTTCCATTCATATAACATAACATTCTAAATTTTCTAAATTTTAAATTTAGATATTTATACTGGATAGAATACTGGAGTGGGTTGTCATTGCCAATGAATATTCAGGACTAATTTCCTTTAGGATAAATTTTGGATAAATTTTAGATAAATATTCTAAATATTCTAAATTTTACCCTCACTTTCACCATGTTTCTGTACATATTGTAAAGAGAAGTTACTTGTACCACATAGCAAGTGATTACATTTCAAACACATCATATTTATCTTAGACACATGTATGAGTTACTTTTTGGTTTGCAATGTCTTTCTCAACTCTTTTGCATGAAATTCTTGGTGACACTTCAAGAATCAGCTTGTGTTTCACTCTTCTTATTCTCATATTTATCCTCTACCTTGTCCTCCATGGCACAAAAATAATTTTAACATAAACCAAGTGTCCCTTTCCATGGAATTTTGGATTCTGTTGTCAGATTGTGGGATTGCATTTAGTCCTTATGTTCTACTATTACTAATGGGGATGATAAATGTATCATGTGATTAAATTAGGTAATGATTATAATAGGCTTAGGAACAAGAAGATCCTATGTCTATTATATTTATATTTAATTTGTTATAATATGATTGTTGATTTATCTTATCTTGCATTTCTGAGGTTTCATGAGCTCATTAAGGAGGATTCTGACTTTTACATAGCTTGTTAGGGATAGGTCAGTTCAGTTCAGTCACTCAGTCATGTCCAACTCTTTGTGACCCCATGGGCTAGAGCACACCAGGTTTTCCTGTCCATCACCAACTCCCAGAGCTTGTTCAAACTCATGTCCATCGAGTTGGTAATGCCATCCAACCATCTCATCCTCTGCCATCCCCTTCTCCTCCTGCTTTCAATCTTTCCTAGCACCAGGGTCTTTTCATTGCATCAGGTGGCCAAAGTATTGGAGCTGCAGGATCAGTCCTTTCAATGAATGGTTTAGTCACTAAGTTGTGTCCAACACTTATGGCCCCATGGATTACAGTCTGCCAGGCTCCTCTATCCATGGGATTCTCCAGGCAAGAATACTGGAATGAGTTGCCATTGCCAATGAATATTCAGGACTAATTTCCTTTAGTATCAACTGGTTTGATCTCCTTGTATGCCAAGGGACTCTCAAGAGTCTTCTATAATACCACTGTTCAAAAGCATCAATTTTTTGGCACTCAGTTTTCTTTATGGTCCAACATGGTCTTCTCATATTCATACATGACTATTGGAAAAACCATAGCTTACGGACAGGTCAGTTTTCATGTAATTTAAATATAGAGTGATTCCTAGTCTAAAATTTTGCTTATTAATTTTTATAATAAACTGACTCTATATAATTAGGTGGTGGTATTGAAGGCTAATATAATGTATGCTAATATTTTTGCAAACTACAATATTCTATACAAACATATATGTGTATACATACATAAAACACCAAAATTTACCTTGCAATTTTCCTCTCTAATCACTAAAAAGAAGGAAAAAAAGGGATATTTTTCTTTCTTCATGAAAATTGTATGAGTACTACTGTCAAATTTAAGGCAAATTATGAAAAAATTCAGAATGAGCTCTCTGGAGAAAATATGCAAAAGCCACCATATGTTTTCTTGTTTTTACCTTTCATTATTCATGAGTCTAGAAGCAGTTGTTACAGACATAAACTCCATGTGAAACTGGACAGCTTATTTATTTTCAATAAGGAAAATGGTTGATGCCTCACATTAACAGCTTTTAGTACTTTGAGAAAATGTTTCCTGAACTCCTCACCAATGCACATTCTCACCTGTGATATTATAAGAAAACCACTTTACTAATATCATGTTAAATATGGCTATTTCATAATTATAAAAGTCATATATATATATCAATATATATCATATATATATCAATAATACAGTCAAAATTTTCAAACAGATTTAAGGCATTTACATTTTACCACCTAGATTTTACATACCAAGAAAACTATATTAGTAAAAAAAATGTAATGACTATATTTTGCTAATATATTTAAAGATATCCAGGGCATCACAAATGCCCAAATTACATAGAGTAGATTTTTGTGCCAAATTCTTAATGTTTATGAAACTACTGCTTGTAAAAGAGAAAGAGATTGTGAGCAAGTGGTATTTTTACTGTATATTTTGTATTATTCTCTGGTTTCTTACCTTTGGCTACCATTTTCTTCCAGATGTGCTCTTTATCTTTTCTTTTAATTATATATATATATATACATATATATATATATATAAGGTTTTAATGTGATCTATATCTTTACTTGGCTTCATACCTCAGAAAAATATTATTTTATATACTATTTAATCACCATGATAAGAAAATATTGTAGAATTAAAGAAAGTAATACTAAGTTAATGAAACATGTAGAAAGTAGTCATTTATTAAATATTAGATACATTGGGTATTATTTTAAAAAGAAAAACATTGGGGACCACAAAACCACTTTTAAATTTCTGGTTACAACATATTTCATAGTTATATATTTCTAATAGTCAATAAAACACAGTTGTATCACTATGTATCAGCCTTCTGATGATAGATGGAATACATTGTCAATATTAACATATTCTCAGGATCCATGCATGATATAGTTCTAAAATACATAGACTTACTAATTTTATTCTCTTTTGGAATCAATTTCATGACAGAATCATAAATTAACACTTAGCCTTAAATAGTGGAAGCTTGAGAAAAAAATCTTCTTTAAGAAGTATTAGTCCTTAGTTTAGCAGGGTTCATTTTCTATTTAGGTTAAATGTAGATCAGTTAGCCATTATTTTAATCATACTTTTTAAATTTATATGTTTAGAAATTAGAAAGCCAAATATAAAACATATAGTGAGTGGAATGGTTGCCAATTCTGTTAGAACCCATAACTACTCAGAAATACAGTCATTCCTTGGCCACAGGGGATGATGGAACAGATGTAAATGGATAGAGGGATTTCATACATAAAACTTGAATAGAATGATGATAAATGTTACGCCTGAGTGTTTCTGAACCCTAAATAAAAATGTGACCCAAACCGAAGGAATAAAATAACATATTCCATAGGAAATAAGCATGGCTTTTATCTTGAAACTTGAGAAAATATTTCAATATAAATTAATGGAAGGGAGTGATTTATGGGGGGAGGGGATGTTCTGGGAAAGAGCAGTCCTAGAAATTGAAGGATCTCTTACTACCTAAAGCTGTTTGCATAAATAGGAAACACAGATGCACTTAAAATCGCAATGTGTTTTCTAACTTCCATGCACACATGAACATGTGCATATACACACACACAGATAGACTCATCTCCTCTTTTTTATTCTATGACCAAGATAAATGAACAACTGAGTAAAAATAAGAAAGGAAATCTTCCTATGATTTAGAGGTGGGGGTATATAGGGAAATGAACAGGGCATTTAGATGCTTATGTATTTCCCTGTAATAGTTGCTATCTTAGACTAAGCATATACACATTCTTCAAAACAAGAGCATAGTTCTCATTACACTGGAGATACCATACTGGTTTCCAAAACACTCAAAGAGCATGAAAATTAGAGTGAAAAGTCACTCTGTCATGGCACAATGCTTTTGCAGAGCCTGAAACCCTGTCTTTTTGCATGAGTCTCAACTTCTGTATCCACCTTGTCCCTCAGACTTAGAACATCAACTGTCTAGAGCCATCCTACCACTGGAGTGAGGGCACATGAACCCATGGATTCAATGTAGTGCATCCAATTTATAAACTCAGTTTTTAAAATATCAAAAAGTTTTCATGGTGTATACTAACTTTCCCTAGAACAGGATTTATATTCAGTGCTATGCATTCCACTGAAATCATTGCACTGAGCAATCTTGCAGGCTATAGTCCACAGGGTCACAAATGAGTTGGACAGGACTGTGGAACTAAACAACAAACAAGAGTCCTTTAATCTCCCCAAAGGAGGGAGAAGGAGTGGAAGTGAGGTGGGAGGTAATCAGGTTGATAGGAATCTATCAAAGTTACAACTCTTAATTCTCAGGGCCTTCTTTCCCAAACAAAACTAGAAATTTCAAACTAAAGGCCATTTTTAATTACATTATACTGTTGCTACTCCAGTGATCAAATTGGAGAACTTGAGTTCAGGTAGATGTATTTTCTGCATTTCCAAGAAATGAGAGACTCAGCGTGCCCACAAAAGTATTGTGATTCTTTGGCCTGCACTAAATTTCTCATTTTCTTCACTATAAGATCTTCAAGTTAGTAAGGAGTGGATATCTGAGCTAGAAATTCTGGCTGTCTAGTTTAACTGAAATATTTTGTAATAGTTGTTGTTCTTCAAGCTCTATAGCGTCAATAGATAACTTCATTCCAGAAGATGACAGGTGATAATTTAAGCTTTTTTTTTTTTTCCGCCACTGGATTACATTGACTTTCACTCTCACAGTTCCCTGAAGAATAAGACATTACCAACTTCTAATCGAACCAAATCACACAGTTCCAGATTCCCAGTTTTAAGGGTCTCTTTCCTGGAACCACTTCTAAAGCAAATACTTTCTATTTTGTCTCTTTTTGTTCATGATTAATTTTTCAAGAAAACAAAGTGTTATATAATTGATCACATTAACTCTCATATAACTTAATGCTCATACAATTGTGTAATTGTTCCTTTCATCACTTCTTTAAATACAGATTTAAATGTAGATATTTTTGTGGTAACTCTTCTGAGGAGGAAAGTATATATGAAATATATATCTATATAAAATATATATCTATATAAAATATGTATAATAAATATATATGATATAATACAATAATATTAAATATTTATCCAAATTCATATTATTTATAATAATAAATATATTATCTATCTTAATAATAAATATAATAAATATATATAAATAATAAATATATTTAAAATACAAAATAATACAAATATGCAAAATATAAATAATAAAATAAAATGATTTTATAAATATATAATTTATTATATAAATGTAATAATAAATATATGTAATTAGTGATATATTTATATAATGTATATTTATATAAATATATATATGTGTGTGTATATATATAATTCTTATATATATAATCCCTATATATATGTGTATATACACATAAATATAGTAATTATTCTCTCATATTTGAAGATGATCTAGTTGATAAAATTTTAATTCCAGCATTTTTGTGTGATTGTTTAAAGTTAAATTTTATTGGAGTATAGTTGGTTAAAAATGTTGATTTCATTTCTAATATATAATAAGATGAATCAGCATACATATATATATATGAATATTCCCTCCCTTTTGGACTTCCTTCCCATTCAGATCACCACAGAGCATTAGTTCCCTGTGCTGTACTTTCTGCTCTTATTAGTTATGTTTTAAAATACATAAGTCATTATATTTCAATATCAAATGTTATTATTGAGAAGTCTGATGTCTACCCCAATTCTTGTCACAGTCTCAGATGCATGACACCCTTTGGAATATCAGCTTTGTTGTCTAAAATTTTGAATGGGGAAACAGTTGCAGGCAAGGCCCTAACTTGTACAAATCTCTTCTAGTTTAAATTTAAATCTAGTTGAATTTTATATCGAATTGCCAAGGATGCATTGGATCATAGAAAAAAAACAAGAGAATTCCAGAAAAACATCTACTTCTGCTTCATTGACTCCACTAAAGCCTTTGACTGTGTGAATCAAAACAAACTGTGGAAAATTCTTCAAGAGATGGGAATACCAGGCCACCTTACTTGCCTCCTGAGAAACCTGTATGCAGGTCAAGAAGCAACAGTTAGAACAGGACATGAACAACAGACTGGTTCCAAATTGGGAAAGGACTAAGTCAAGGCTGCATATTGTCATCCTGCTTATTTAACTTCTATGCAGATTATATCATGCAAAATGCCAGACTGGATAAAGAACAAGCTGGAATCAAGATTGCTGGGAGAAATATCAATAACCTCAGATATGCAGATGACACCACGCTTAGGCAGAAAGAAAAGAGGAACTAAAGAGACTCTTTTTTTAAAATTGTTCATTAAAGCCTTTATTGTAAAACCATCTGAAGATGTTTAGTAACAGTGAACTCTTGACAGAAAATTTCAGTTCCATTTGTTTTAAAAAAAAAAAAAATGACTGCTCTGCTGTAGCCAACTAGATTTTTAAAGTTTCAGCTCAATAATTTGATATTGCTTTTCAGTAATACGAAGGAATGCTTCTCTATCATAGCGAATAAGGTAAACGTTATTGTCCACACTGATGACAAAGTCCTTTCATATTCCAGGTTGTAAATCTACTTCTAACAGGTTCCCCCAGCCTCACACCCCAGCACCAAGAAATCTTTATACTCAAGCCAAAAATACTTTGCAAAAAGATTATTTTCAACATGTAGAATGATAGCATGCTTTGTCCAGGTAAAGTCATTTAATTTACTAGGTCTTTGTCTTGGTCACCACATTGAAATTTGCTTCTTTCAAAGCTGAAGTTTTATGAGTCATATCGAGGTCTTGTTATGTTAGAAGACACTTTAAAAAAAAAAAAGATTAGAAACAGTAATGATTTCCATTCTTTAGTAGCTATTCAAAATACTGAATTCATTCCAGATGATTCATTTGGGAGAAATACTGACAAACTAAGATGTAGTCAGAATAACGTGATAATGATGACAGTAGTCTTTGAGATGCATCTTTATCAAAGGAATTGGAAAAGAAGAAAGGTATTTGGACGGCAGTCATGGAAGAGTACATGTTTTGTTGCTGCTTCAGAGAGCTTGTCTAGGTGGGATGACTTGAGGCTGACATATATAAACTATTAATATTGTGCATAAAATAAGATACTAATGAGAATCTACTGTATAGCACAGGGAACTCAACTCAATGCTCTGTGGTAACCTAAATGGAAAGGAAATTTTTTAAAAATAGGAGATATAAATGTATATATATATATAGCTGATTCATTTTGTTGTACATTAGAGACTAACACAACATTGTAGAGAAAATTTAGTGCTTAGTCATTCAGTCATGTCCTACTCTTTGTGACCCTTTGGACAATAGCCTTCCAGGTTCCTCTGTCCATGGGCTTTTCCAGGCAAGAATGCTGGAGTATATTGCCATTACTTTCTCCAAGGAATCTTTCTGACTCAGGGAATGAAACTGCATCTCCTGTCCCCTGCATCCACTGGATTTCAGGTGGATTCTTTACCTGCTGAACAACTATGTTGTTTTTCAGTCGCTCAGCATGTCTAACTCTTTGCAACCCCGTGGACTGCAGCATGCCAGGCTTCCCTGCCCCTCACAATCTCCTGGAGTTTGCCCAAAATCATGTCCATTCATGAATCAGTGATGGCATCCAGCCATCTCATCCTCGGTCACCCCTTCTCTTCTTTAAATATTTTTTTTATTTTAAAATTATTTTTTATTGAAAGATAATTGCCTTGTAGAATATTGTTATTTTCTGTCAAACTTCAACATGAATTACCATAGGTATACATGTATCCTCTCCCTTTTAAACCTCCTTCCCATCTCCCACCCCATCCCACCCCTCTAGGTTAATACAGAGCCCCTGTTTGAGTTTCCTGAACCATACAGCAAATCCCCATCAATTTTACATATGGTATCATTAGTTTCCACATTACTCTTCCCATACATCTCACCTTCTCCTCCCCTCTCCCCATGTCCCTAAGTCCATTCTCTATGTCTGCTTCTCCATTGCTGCCCTGTAAATAAGTTCTTCTGTACCATTTTTGTAGATTCTGCATATAGGCATTAGAATACAGTATTTATCTTTCTCTTTCTGACTCGCTTCACTCTCTTCACTCACTTCACTAAAAATATAGGTGTTATGTCCATCCACCTTATCAGAACTGACTCAAATGTGTTCCTTTTTATGGTGGACTCATATTGCATTGTGTATATATACCACAATTCTTTATCCATTCATCTGATGTTGGACATCTAGGTTGCTTCCATGTCCTAGCTATAGTAAATAGTGCTGCAATGAACAATGAGATACATGTGTCTTTTTCACTTTTGGTTTCCTCGGGGAATATGCCTAGGATTCGGATTGCTGGGTCCTATACAGAGGATGAGATGGCTGGATGGCATCACTGACTCGATAGACATGTGTTTGAGTAAACTCTAGGAGTTGGTGATGGACAGGGAGGCCTGGCATGCTGCAATTCACAGGGTCGCAAAGAGTCGGACACGACTGAGCAACTGAACTGAATTGAATTGAACTAATGAAAGAAATCAAAGACACCATAAACAGATGGAGAGATATTCCAAGTTTCTGGGTAGGAAGAATCAATATTGTGAAAATGACTATACTACAAATGCAATCTACAGATTCAATGCAATCTCTATCAAATTATCAATGACAGTTTTCACAGAACTAGAACAAAAAAATTCACAATTCATATGGAAGCACAAAAGACCCTGAATAGACAAAGCAGTCTTGAAAAAGAAGAATGGAGCTGGAGGAATCAACCTTCCTGACTTCAGATTATACTACAAAGCTACAGTCATCAGACAGCATGTTACTGGCACAAAAACAGAAATATAGGCCAATGGAACAAGATAGAAAGCCCAGAAATAAACCCATGCACCTATGGGTACCTTGTTTTCAAAAAAGGGGCAAGAATATACAATGGGGCAAACACAGCTTCTTCAATAAATGGAGTTGGGAAAACTGGACAGCTACATGAAAAGAATGAAATTAGAACACTTCTTAACACAATAGACAAACTCAAAGTGTATTAAAGACTTAAATGTAAGACCAGAAACTATAAAACTCTTATAGGAAAACATAGGCAGAACAGCTGATGACATAAATCAAAGCAAGATCCTCTATGCCACACCTTCTAGAGAAATGGAATAAAAACAAAAGTAAACAACATGGGACCTGATTAAACTTAAAGCTTTTGCACAACAAAGGAAACTATAAGCAAGCTGAAAAGACAATCCTCAGAATGGGAGAAAATAATAGCAAATGAAACAACTGACAAAGTATTAATTTCCAAAATATAAAAGAAGCTCATACAACTCAATGCCAGAAAAACAAGCAATCCAACAAAAAAGTGGGGAAAAAAAGACATAAACATGCATTTCTCCAAAGAAGACCTACAGATGGCTAACAAACACATGAAAAAATGCTCAACATCACTCATTATTAGAGAAATGCAAATCAAAAATACAATGCCTTATCACCTCACACCAGTCAGAATGGCCATCATCATAAAGTCTACAAACAATAAATGCTGGGGAGAGTACGGAGAAAGAGAATCTTCTTGCACTGATGTTGGGAATGTAAATTGATACAGCCACTATGGAAGATGATATGGAGATTCCTTAAAAAAAAAAAAAAAAAGGAATAAAACCAGCGTGCTGCTGCTAAATCACTTCAGTCATGTCTGACTATGTTAGACCCCATAGATGACAGCCCACTGGGCTCCCCCATCTCTGAGATTCTCCAGGCAAGAATACTGGAGTGGGTTGCCATTTCCTTCTCCAATGCATGAAAATGAAAAATGAAAGGTAAGTTGCTCAGTCATGTTCGACTCCTAGCAACCCCATGGACTGCAGCCTACCAGGACCTTCCATCCATGGAATTTTCCAGGCAAGAGTACTGGAGTGGGTTGCCATTGCCTTCTCTGTAAAACCAGCATCAGTTCAGTTCAGTTGCTCAGTCGTGTCCGACTCTTTGCGACCCTGTGAATTGCAGCATGCCAGGCCTCCCTGTTCATCACAAACTCCTAGAGTTTACTCAAACCCATATCCATCAAGTTGGTGATGTCATCCAACCATCTCACCTCTGTCATCCACTTCTCCTCCTGCCCCCAATCCCTCCCAGCATCAGGGTCTTTTCCAGTGAGTCAACTCTTCGCATGAGGTGGCCAAAGTATTGGAGTTTCAGCCTCAGCATAAGTCCTTCCAAGGAACACCCAGGACTTATCTCCTTTAGGATGGACTGGTTGGATCTCCTTGCAGTCCAAGGGACTCTCAAGAGTCTTCTGCAACACCACAGTTCAAAAACATCAATTCTTCAATGCTCAGCTTTCTTAATAGTCCAACTCTCACATCCATACATGACCACTGGAAAGACCATAGCCTTGACTAGACCGACCTTTGATGGCAGAGTAATGTCTCGGCTTTTTAATGTGCTGTCTAGGTTGGTCATAACTTTCCTTCCAAGGAGTAAGCATCTTTTAATTTCATTGCTACAATCACCATCTGCAGTGATTTTGGAGCCCCCCAAAATAAAGTCTGACACTGTTTCCACTGTTTCCCCATCTATTTCCCATAAAGTGAAGGGACCAGATACCATGATCTTAGTTTTCTGAATGCTGAGCTTTAAGTAGCATCTTATGATTTTCTGTGTACAGTTCTTTTGTCTCCTTATGTAAGTTTATTCCTAGATATTTAATTATTTTTGTTGCAGTGGTGAGTGGGATTGATTCCTTAAACTCTCTTTCTGATTTTTCATTGTTAGTATATTTAAATGCAGGTGATTTTTGTGTATTGATTTTGTATCCTGAAACTTTGCTAAATTCACTGATTAGCTCTAGTAATGTTCTGATACTATCTTTGGAGCTTTGTATGTACAGTATCATGCCATGTGCAAACAGTGAAAGCTTTAGTTTGTCTTTCCAATCTGGATTCCTTTTATTTCTCTTTCTTCTCTGATTATTGTACCTAGGACTTCCAGAACTATGTTGAATAATACTGGTGAAAGTGGACACCCTTTTCTTGTTCCTGATCTTATGGGGAAAGCTTTCAGTTTTTCACCACTGAGAATGATGTTTGCTGTTGGTTTATTGTATTTGGCCTTTACTATGTTGATGTAGGTTGCTTCTATGCCCATTCTTTGAATAGTTTTAGTCATAAATGGGTGCTGAATTTTGTCAAAGGCTGTTTCTGCATCTATTGAGATGATCATATGGTTTTTATCTTTTAATTTGTTAATATGTTGTATCACATTGATTGATTTCCATATATTGAAGAATCCTTGCATTCCTGGAATAAACCCAATTTGATCAAGTTGAATTTGAAGGTAGCACAGCTGCTTGCCCATGACTTAGAAGGAAAGAAAGAAGTGAATTAAATGTCCACAGATATCTGGTTAGTTTAAAACAGTATTCATCTCTTCTGATAATGACCTGTGAACACATAGAATAAGTGTCAAATACTGTGAAAGAAACAGAAGGTAATGATTATACTAGGGAACTAGAGAGAAATAAGATATCAATGGAAGCATTCCACACTATTCTTTTTAATGCATATTCAGTATTCATTGCAATGCTAATACATGTTTGTAAGTTATTTTTTTCTGACCTAAGATTTTCTTTTCTCAACATTTTTGTACTTAAGTCTTTACATAAAAGCAAGTCTAGGGTATATGTAAGAAAATGGAGTTTTGGGGTCATGTATAAGGGCACTTAAAGTTTCTCATATATTAGCTAAATGTAATCTAAAGTACTGTAAAATATTTCTGTTTATATGCCAGCAGTGTCTTAGAGTTCTCTTTACATCTTTATAAAAATATTAGTATTTTAGACTATTTTAAATCAATATTATAGGTGTATAATGGTATTATATAATCTTTTATTTGAATACCTCTGATCATCAATGGGATTGATTATTCTTTTTATTTTTTTCTGACTATTTTGATTATTCTTCTGTATATTTACTGCCAACCCAAAGATTTTATCAATTGTGTTATTGGCCTTTTCACTTTTTTGTGTGTACATATTTAATGTGCATCTTTGAGACTAACACTGGTGATTATGTATATTGCATATTCATCATAGTATACAGGTCATTTTTTAAAAGTAAAATCTTATCTTATATAGTGTTATTTTATGCTTTAAGTGTAGAGTATAGTAGATCAAATGATACTTCCTTTGTACTTCTCTCCTGTTGATTGTAATTATGTTTATTATAGAAATTATTTAGAAAAAAAAATTCTATCATGTTATTGCTACTATATCACTTATCCCTACTATTTTTTGCTTGAAAACAATTTTTTCTGACTTTAATGTTACTTCTGAACATTTTAAAATTGGTATTTTAATATTTTAATCTTATACTATTTTTACAGTTTTCATTCCCTCATCTCTGTTTTCCAGTTTTTATATTCAGAATTTTAGAGAAGTAACCTGGCATGTTTATTTAATTTATTTATTTAATATATCTTTGTATCCTTTAGAATAGGCTTTCTGTATATGTCTTTTGGCCATGCCAAGTTGCATGTGAAATCTTAGTTGCCCAACGAGAGAGATAAAACCTGTTCCCCTGCAGTGGAAGCTCAGAGCCCTAACTGCTGGGTCTCCAGGGAAATCCCTAACCTGACATGTTTTAAATAAACTTTATTTGTGGTAAATAGTAACTATAAATTAATAAAACAGTGTTTGTTTCTTTTAGAGTACTTTGTTAACTTAGACATAATATATTTATATTACTAAATATAAACATACCTAAATAATGAAAGATAGTTAGAAAATAAACACTTAGCAGTAATTTTAAGACCTACAAAAGCATCATTAGTTTTGAATCTGTTCTAGTGTAATTTGATTTCACATTATTTTGTTTCTAAATGTAAATTATGCTTTCAGATATAATTTGGGACATCTTTTTTCACACTTATTTCAAAACTTTGAAATATTAATATTATTCTTTAAAGACTAATTTTATCAGAAATACATTTTTAGCTGTCAACTTTATTGGCATTTTCAGTATTGTATTTTTTATTTTTGTTTTTAACTTTTTCTGAGAGTTCATTTTCAGCAAATTTTCAGTTTTTCTCTCTATTTTTTCTTCTGTTTAGAATTGTGAAATTATTTGCTTCATGAAAAATTATAACTTTAAGATATGCTTGAGTGTGTGAGGGCTCAGTCACTCAGTCACTTCCAGCTATTTGCATCCCCATGGACTGTAGCCTGCCAAAATTCCAATTCTGTCCATGGAATTTTCCAGGCAAGAATACCGGAATGGGTTGCCATTTCTTACTCCAGGGGATGGTCCCAATTCAAGGAGATATGTTAAATTTAATGTATTTGTGTACTCAGTAGTATTTATTTATTTTTTCTTCTTTTATTCACTGATAGAAGTGGAAGCACTGACTTCAAGTATTGAGCTAAAATCAAGTCACCCTAATCATGACCAGTAAGTTAGGGGACCAACCAAGGTGGATCAATACTCATGTGATAGACAAAGTCCCTGTTATCAGTATTTATCTCATATATGAATTCAATTGTCTTTCTTAGTTTTCTTCATATTTATAGCTGTTCTGAGTCTGAAACAAAGGGCAACATTAAAGCTGGAAATAATTTGCTGTACTGCAACATTTGTTTGGCTGAGTTTCAATATTGCTTTAGAATGAGATAGAAAAAGCAATTTTCAATAAGCAATTATTGGAAAGGAGTTGAATATATCTTGAGAATATAATAGGTAACTGAAGAAGGTATACAAAGGGACATTCAATGTCATACTGCCTTCAAATTTATGATTTTGAGGAACCACTGAGAATTTTTATGTAGCATTGATAGCATTTTAATCTATGATAATTTTTTTATTTAGATTAGAAAGTTTTATGTTGTCTAAGTTTGTGGATAACTTTCTCAGTAATATTATTTATGTAGTCATGTATACTAGTATGCATATATCAGCAAATTCATTTTTTAGTTTGAACTATTTCTGTTACATATATTTTATTTATTTATTTATTTTTCTTACTGGGGAAAGTTATGGTAAGTGACAAAAGTAAATTTACCTTAGTTTACAAAATGTTTCATAAGAGCCACAAAATTGGTGTCTCTAATTTAGGCCTATACAGACACCACTGGAGATTGAAATGCTGTGAGAAACCATTATTCTGGGGAAGACTTTCCTTATGGTTTTAACTATCATTCCTGTTCATGTGATAAGTGTATTCAGTTATTCACAAATTCTGATGTTTGTTTAACAGTAAGAACTACCTAGTCAAATGCCTTACCTTACACTAAGAAAAACAAGGAGCAGAGTTGTGACATTTTTTATAAAATGTCACAGCAAGTTGGAATGGCATTACTGAGGCCAAAAACTAAGTAAACTGATAACATTCTTTGACATTAAGCATTGTAGGTAAGCTGCAAAACTTCTACAGTAACAATTAAAGCTTATATTAAAATTTAAGAAATGTTATACTTTTAACCTGGTTATTTCTGACATAATACAATACCCTATAGTTGGATTACTTCCATCGATAATTCAGTTTTAAGAAAACATAATTCAGTAACAGACAAATATATAATAGCTGCTTCTATGCACTGTTTTTCTTGAGTGTATGCTCAGTTGTACTGATTCTTTGTTACACCAAGGACTGCAACCTGCCAGGCTCCTCTGTCCAAGGAAGTTTCCAGCAAGAAAACTGGAGTATGTTGACATTTCCTCCTCCAGGGGATCTTCCTGAACCAGGAATGGAACCCAAGTCTCCTGTCTCTTGCATTGGCAGACAGATTCTTTACCAGTGACCCACCTGGGAAGCCCAATGTACTATTTTGCTAAGGCATTTAAATGTCTCTGGAAGGAAAACCTACTTTATCAAAATGATAGCTTGATGGTACATAAATTTCTTTACTCTTTGTCTGCAATGTCAGCTATGCTGACTTTGCTATTATCATAATTTTTCATTACTTATAACCATGCTGGTCTATGCAAAACAAATTACATATTCTGCTACCCTCATTATCTTAAACTAATGTCAGCCATGAAGTCTCCTGAATAACAACTTTTACCTTTGTTAGGGAAATCTTGTGGGATAGCAATGAAGAGCCGACTTACCAAGTAATAAATAATAGCCTGTTCTATTTTGGTTGGAATATGCGATTTCAAAAAGAAAAGGTTTAAAAACACCCCATAAAATGGTTATTTTCTGCATTATATAGATGTTCTTAGATAAAGGTTTTAGTTAGTTCTTTTCATATCAGAAGACGAAGAGATATGAAATACCTCGTCTTAAAATCTTCTGCTATTTGATATGGACCTTACTCCCTGGTGGCTCAGATGGTAAAGAGTGTTCCTGCAGTGCAGGAGACCCGGGTTCAATCCCAGGATCAGGAAGATCCCCTGGAGAAGGAAATGGCAACCCACCCTAGTATCCTTGCCTGGAAAATCCCATTGATGGAGGAGTCTGGCAGGCCACAGTCCATGGGGTTGCAAAGAGTTGGACATGACTGAGCGGCTTCACTTTCTTTCTTTCTTAACTCCTTTTCAGAGAATTAATGTGGTTTGCATCATTTCTCCGTCAGGACTCTTAGTGTCTCTTTCATATGGGTATGAGTCCTGATCTTTTATAAAGTCTGTACAGACACAATTATTTTACAGAAAAACACACTCTTTCTTCTTTGTAGAGAAAAACAAGTGATTCTTCTTGGTCACATTCTTTTTTTATATCAGAAAGTTTTGGTTCATATTCTGATCAACAGAAGTGATATTTATTATGCCTTATCAATTATTTTATTTTTCACTGCAAAAATGCATTTAATTATACTTATAAAGTTGTGGGCTTCCCTAGTGGCTTAGAGGTTAAAGAATCTGCCTATAATGAGGGAGACCAGGGTTTGATCCCTGGAGAAGGAAGATCCCCTAGAGAAGGAAATGACAATCCACTCCAATGTTCTTGCCCAGAAAATTCCATGGACAGAGGAGCTTGGTGGACTAGAGTCTACGGGCTTGCAAAGAGTTGTACAAGACTATTACTTGCTCAGATATTGTCTCTAATTAAATTTAATTCTGTTTTGTTTCTTTTTTAGAAACAAGAATTTCCTCTTGTGTATGGGAATAATAATTACCTTTATAGCTGTTAGATATACCATTTTAAACACACACACATAATTTATCTTTACAAGAACTCTTATGAAATAGTTCTTTTTGCTTATTTATTTATTTTTTAATGTATTTATTTTAACTGGAGGTGAATTACTTTACAATATTGTAGTGGTATATCTCAGATTAGAATGATAAGGTATGAAAAGCATAACTAACCATTCCTAGGTTACAGACCAAGTAAATGGTAAAGTAAGGATTCATATTCAAGCAGTCTAATTTCAGAGTTCATGTTTTTAAATGTATTTTATATATCACATTATATTTTTAGTACCTTCTTCATTAAAATTATATATAATATCAAATAAAAGAAAGTAAATTTTTTCAAACAGCTGATGTTGCACTTACTTTTTACCTTAAAAAAGTTAAATTAAATGATTTTCACAATATAAAGCAAATTCAGAAAAATACATCAAATATGGAATAATTCATAGGAGTTATTTTGTTTTGTATTTTACTAACTGTATTTTATGTGCACATAATAACTAATTTTGTACAAATATAGAAAAAAAGAAAACATATGGATTTAAAACCTATCAACAAGTCATATGATTAACAATAAAATGTAAAGTTCACTGAATTACTGAACTATTTATTAATTATAACTGCAAGAGAAAAAGAATGAGGAAACTGATTTTTCCATTAATATACTAATTAAAATTTATGAACTAGACTTCTGCTTCTGGCAATAATCAGGTAAAATGTCCAGAATTAACCTCAACTATGAATAATTAGAGAAGAGGAGTAAAAACACAAACAAAAATAGACATTATATAATTAATGGCATTGGATTGTGATCCCCAAAGTGAGAACATGAGTAATGTGAGGAATAAAATTGCCTAGAGACATATTATGAATGATGGTGCAGAGACAGATATCCCAAGTAGAGCATAGTAATATCCCTGAACTAAGCATATAGCTAAAGAATCCGCCTGCAATGCAGGAGATGCTGGAGACATGGGTTCGATCCCTGGGTCAGGCAGATACCCTGGGAGAGGGCATGGAAACCCACTCCAGGATTCTTGCCTGCAGAATCCCATGGACAAAAGAGCTTGGCAGGCTACAGTCCATAGAGTTGCAAAGAGAGAATATGACCAGAGAGACAGCATGGGCACAAAGTATATAGAAATTAAACTGTAGGTACTCTGAGGTAGTTGTAAATTGCAAGGTATAGTTCAACCTAAGAGGAACCTATATGGAAAAAGTGCACCAAAACTCTGCATAGCAATTGCACCGAGTCTTTACAGAATATTAAAGTGCATATGTGTACAATGAAAGTTTATGAGCCTAAGAAAAAGTGATAGGGTGATGTTATAAGCCAGATAATTCTCAGAGACTGCATGAGGCGCAGAAACATTCAAGATCCAAACAACATTACTGGAGAGTCAACTCTCAATAACTTTGGACATTGAGTAAGGTTAATATTTTAGCAGAAAAAAATGACAGTAGTAAGCCTAATTTGTTTAGCCTAGATGTAAGATTACTTTGCCCAAGTTACTTTGCCAACAAAGTAACTATGTCAAGACTATGATTTTTCCAGTAGCCATGTATGGATAGGAGAGTTGGACTATAAAGAGATCTGAGTGCCAAAGAATTGATGTTTTTGAACTGTCGTGTTGGAGAGGACTCTTGAAAGTCCCTTGGATTGCAAAGAGATACAACCAGTCCATCCTAAAGAAAATGAGTCCTGAATATTCATTGGAAGGACTGATGTTGAGGCTGAAACCTCAATACTATGGCCACATGATACAAAGAGCTGACTCATTTGAAAAGATCCTGATACTGGGAAAGATAGAAAGCAGGAGGAGAAGGGGATGGCAGAGGATGCAGTGATTGGATGGCATCACCAACTCAAATGGGCATGAGTTTGAGTAAACTCTGGGAGTTGGTGATGGACAGGGAGGCCTGGCATGCTGCAGTCCGTGGGGTCACAAAGAGTCGGACACGATTGAGTGACTGAACTGAACTGAGATGTAAGATTACTGGTTGTAATGTTTAAATTTTCTTCAGAGAAATATCAATTTGATAATAAAAACATAAATACTTAAAAATAACTCTAGAGAAAAATCAACCTGATGTGAGGATAATTTAATTCCCTTCTAGAACTCATCAACAGCATATTGTATTGAAGGTTTACTAAGCATGGTCTTGCTCAACAGAGCAAGATCCAGTTTTCCCCACAGCTAGTTCCTGCCATCAGGAAGTTTCCACAAGCCCCTTTTCATCATCCATCAGTGGGCAGATATAATGAACACCACAATCACAGAAAACTAACCAAGCTGATCCCATGGATCACAGCCTTCTCTAACTTGATGAAACTATAAGCCATGCAGTGTAGTGCCACCCAAGATGGACGAGTCATGGTGGAGAGCTCTGACAAAATGTGGTCCACTGCAGAAGGGAATGGCAAGCCACATCAGCATCCTTCCCTTGAGAAACCCATGAACAGTATGAAAAGGCAAAAAAGATAACACTAAAAGATGCACTCCCCAGGTCAGTAGGTACCCAGTATGCTACTGGAGAAGAGCAGAAAAATAGCTCCAGAAGGAATGGAGAGCCAGAGTAAAAGTAAAAACAACACCCAGTTGTGTGTGATATGAATGTGTCTGGTGGTGAATGTAAAGTCTAATGCTGTAAAGAACAATATTGCATAGGAACCTGGAATGTTAGGTCCATGAATGAAGGTAAATTGGAAGTGGTCAAAGAGGAGATGGCAAGAGTGAACATCGACATTTTAGGAATCAGTAAACTAAAACGGACCAGAATAGGTGAATTTAATTCAGATGACCATTATATTTATTATGGTGGTCAAGAATCCCTTAGAAGAAATGAAGTAGCCCTCATAGTCAACAAAAGAGTCTAAAATGCAGTCCAAAATGCAATCTCAAAAATGACTGAATGATCTCAGTTCATTTTCAAGGTAAACCATTCAATATTACAGCAATCCAAATCTATGCCCCAACCACTAATGTCAAAAGCTGAAGTTGAATGGTTTTATGAAGACCTAAAAGACCTTCTAGAACCAATACCCCAAAAACATGTCCTTTTCATCATAGGAGACTGGAATGCAAAAGTAGGAAGTCAAGAGATAACATGGAGTAATAGGCAAGTTTGGCCTTGGAGTACAAAATGAAGCAGGGTAAAGGCTAACAGAGTTTTGATTAGAGAGTGAACTGGTCATTACAAACACCCATTTCTAAGAACACAAGAGATGAAACTACACATGGATATCACCAGATGGTCAATATTGAAATCAGATTGATTATATTCTTTGCAGCCAAAGATGGAGAAGCTCTATACTGTCAGCAAAAAAAAAAAAAAAGCACCAGGAGCGAGCTGACTGTAGCTCAGATCATGAACTCCTCATTGCACAATTCAGACTTAAATTGAAGTAGGGAAAGCCAATAGGCCTGATATGACCCAAATCAAACCCCTGCTAATTATACAGTGGAAGTGACAAATAGATTCAAGGAATTAGATCTGTTAGAGTGTCAAATGACCTATGGACCAAAGTTTGTAACATCCTATAGAAGGTGGTGATCAAGCCATCTCAAAGAAAAAGAAAGGGTAAAAAACAAAATGGTCATCTGAGGAGTCCTTACAAGTAGTTGAGAAAAGAAGAAAAGCTAAAGGAAAAGGAAGAAAGGAAAGATATACCCATCTGAATGCAGAGTTCCAAAGAATAGCAAGGATAGATAAGAAAGCCTTCCTAAGTGAACAATGCAAAGAAATAGAGGAAAGCAATAGAATGGGAAAGACTAGATATCTTTTCAAGAAAATTAGAGTTACCAAGAGAGCATTTCATGCAAAGATGGGTACAAGAAAAGGACATAAACAGTATGGACCTATAAGAAGCAGAAGATATTAACAAGTGGTGGCAAGCATACATAGAACTATTAAAAAAAAAATCTTAATGATCCAGATAGCCACAATTGTGTGATCACCCAACTAGAGACAGGTATCTTGGAGTATGAAATCAAGTAAGCCTTAGGAAACATCACTACAAAAAAGCCAGTGTAGGTGATGGAATTCCACTTGAGATATATCAAATCCTGAATGGCGATGCAATTAAAGTGCTTCACTCAATATGCCAGTAATTTGGGAAAACCCAGCAGTGACCACAGGACAGGAAATAGTCAGTCTTCATTCCAATCCCAAAGAAAAGCAATGCCAAAGAATGTTCAAACGACTGTATGATCACACTCATTTCACATGCTAACAAAGAAATGTCAAAATTCTCCAAGCCAGGTTTAAACAGTATGTTAATTATGAACTTCCAGCTGTTCAAGCTGGATAGAAAATGGAGAGTAACCAGAGATCAAATTGCCAACATCTCCTGGATCATCGAAAAAACAAGAACTCCAGAAAAGCTTCTGCTTCATTGACTATGCTAAAGCCTTTGACTGTGTAGATCACAACAAACTGGAAAATTCTTCAAGAGGTGGGAATACCAGACTACCTGACTTGCCTCCTGAGAAATTTGTATGCAGGTCAAGAAGACACAGTTAGAACTGGACATGGAACAACAGACTGGTTCAAAATTGGGAAAGGAGTACATCAAGCCTCTATATTGTCTGCTTATTTAACTTCTATGAAGAGTACACCATGTGAAATGCTAGGCTGGATGAAGCATAAGCTGGAATCAAGATTGCCAGATGAAATATCAATAACTTCAGATATGCAGATGACACCACCCTTTTGGCAGGAGATGAGCAGGAACTACAGAGCCTCCAAATGACAGTGAAAGAGAAGAATAAAAAAACTGTCTTAAAACTCAATATTTAAAAAATGAAGATCATGGCATCCGGCCCCATTACTTCATGGAAAATATATGAGGAAACAGTGGAAACAGTGACAGACATTATTTTCTTGAATTCCAAAATCACTGCAGATGGTGACTGCAACCATAAAATTGAAAGACGCTTGCTCCTTGGAAGAAAAGCTATGACAAACATAGACAGCATATTAAAAAGCAGAGGCATTACTTTGCTAACAAAGGACCATATAGTCAAATCTATGGTTTTTCCAGTTGTCTTGTCCAGACGTGAGAGTTGGACCATAATGAAGTCTGAATGTCGAAGAATTGATACTTTTGAACTGTGGTGTTGGAGAAGACTCTTGAGAGTCCCTTGGACTGCAAGGAGATCCAACCAGTCCATCCTAAAAGAAATCAATCCTTACTATCATTGGAAAGACTGATGCTGAAGCTGAAGCTCCAATAATTTGGCAGCCTGATGCAAAGAGCCAACTCCTTAGAAAAGACTCTAATGCTGGGAAAGATTGAAGGCAGGAGGAGAAGGGGATGACACAGGGTGAGCTGGTTGGCTCGAATCACCAGCTCAATGGATATGAGTTTGAGCAATCTTCAGGAAATGGTGGACAGGGAATCTTGACATGCTGCAGCCCATGAGGTTGAAAAGAGTGGGACATGACTGAGCAACCAAACAACAATTCTTAAAGAAGAAAATAAATTATAGTCATTCAGCAATGTGGTAGTTACAATGCCCAACACCTAATTAAGAGCTTCCCTGGTGTCTCTAAGTTAAAGAATCTGCCTGCAATGCAGGAGAGGCAGGTTTGTTCTCTGGGTCAGGCAGATACCCTGGAGGAGGGCATGGCAGCCTATTCCACTGGATCATAGGAGTCGGGCATGACTTAGTAACTAAATCACCACACTATCCAATTAAGAAAATTTCTAGACATGCCAAGAAACAGTAAAATGTAACTCATTAGAAAAACAATAATGCTCGATAGTAAAACTATTAATAGAACTGATAGAAAGGATGAAAATGCCAAAAATTAGTTTGCAAATTGTGTGCTATAAGATTCAAGAAATTAAAGGAAAAATGGAAAACTGAAAACCTAGCTGTAAAGAGTGAATGAGTGAAAGTTGCTCAGTCATGAGGGACCCCAAGGACTGTACAGTCTATGGAATTTTCCAGGGCAGAATACTGGAGTGGGTAGCCATTCCCTTCTCCAGGGTATCTTCCTAACCCAGGGATAAAACCCTGGTGTCCTGCATTGCAGGCAGATTCTTTACCAGCTGAGCCACCAAGGAAGCCCAGCTATAAAGAAGACACTATCAAAGAGAAGTTGTTTGATGATACTGAAAACAGAGTAAGAGGAACACATTTGAAGAATATCAATAGGGATTGTCCAAAGTGGAGTGCAGAGACAGGGCTTCCCTGATTCGATCTATCAAATCCACTTACAGTAATTTGCAGTAATTTACAGTAGAGTAATTTACAGTACAGTAATTAGAGTACAGTGATTTATAGTAACTTGCAGTGCAGGAGACACAGAGAGGTGAGTTTCATTCCAAGGTTGTGAAGATCCCCTGGAGTATGAAATGGCAACTCACTCCAGTATTCTTGCCTGGGAAATTCCACGGACAGAGGAGCCTGGGGGGCTACAATCCAGAGAGTTGCACAGAGTTGGACACAACTGAGCACAGCACAGAGTGCAGAGACAAAAAATAGATTAATGGTTCCTAGTGGGTAGGAGAAGGGATAGTGGGAAGAGACTGCTAGTCCATATTAAGTGTTTAGAAGTAAAATACTGTGTGATGAGCAACATTTAATAAGTCTTTGGTTTATAATGTTTGTGAGAAGGGCAAGTTACTAAGTTACTAATGAGAATTCTACCAAGCATGCACCTGGACCACTAACAATTATTGAAGAGACACTTATTACAGCATCAAATTATAATGTTTCTGATAAAACATAAAACATAGTGTATGATTATGATTGATCAATACTTTCTGCAGCTAAATGCCAATTTATATGTCATGAGAATGCATTTTAGACTAGGTATAGGTTTAGTCAGGTTTAAAGTAACATAAGAATGAATAAAAATCTGTACTACTCACTACCTGGTTAATGAGCTCTGATCATGCACTAGCTCTCACATTATAATTAGCCTGCACTTTCATAGTTTCCATTTACTGCCTGAATGTATGCATCAATAGATTTATCACAGAAAAAGATCATAATGTCAAGGAGACTTCTGTACATTTTTAAAAAAATAGTTAATTATTTAAATGTAAATACAGCTTAGGTAGACTTACTCTGTGGAATAGAAACAATACCAGAAGTTACACATGTATTAATATTATTATATTATTATTCTTTATTTCATTCAAAGACATGCAAATAACTCTGAAAGCAACCTGGTCCCTAAACATAGTATTGAGCTTCCCAGGTGGCTCATTGGCAAAGAAACGGCTGCCAACAGGAGTCACAGGAGACTCAGGTTCAATCCCTGGTTCAGGAAGATTTCCTTGGAGGAGGAAATGGCAACCCACTCCAGTATTCTTGCATGGGAAATCCCGTAAACAGTGGAGCCTGGTGGACTACAGTCCGTGGGGTCACAAAGAGTTGGATATGACTGAGAAACTGAGCACGCAGCAGAGCATACATAGAATTAGGTAAAAATGAAGATTTGGAGGAAATCAACATTATTTGTCAAGAGCAAAGAAAGTTTGCTCAGAATTCTCCAGGAAATCTCCAGATGACAGAAAACTAAAATTATAGTTTAATTTCATGCATTTTTATTCAGTATTTCTAGATTTCCTAAAATTATTCACTTATATCATTCAGACAGTCCCACAGAAGGTTTCTAATATCTAGCCTATATGCAAATAAATGGAAACTATTGATCATTGTTACAAGCATCACTATATATGTATAGGTGTGTATTAAAACAAAAGGAATCAAGTACTCAAGAGCAATATATACCCATCAAAGCAATGTGATTATTGAAAATTGATCAGCTAAGTTTTAGCCCTTCACACAAAGTTTTAGCCCTTTGCCAAAGGCTTGGGTATTAATCAAACCAAGCATAAAAGGTGTGTGGAGATCAGCCAGATAATTGATTATCTTTTAAATTGAGCCATCAGTCTGTTCAAAGGCTAATTAGACCAATCTGTGACTGTATCAATCCCATAATTACTGACTAATTATATTAATCCTCTAAAATATGTTCCTGTGAAACTGCTAATGTCTAACATTATCATTGTGCAATGACCTTAGTTCAGTGAGGAAATGAAATCCATGTATGATCCACTGAATCAGATGGAATAGGATATTTTAAGTACATGTATAGACAAGCAGACACAAAATTGGTGAGATTAAAAGAGTTTTAAAAAATTTTATCTTCAAGGACTTGGCCCTTAGAAAGAGTATTAGCTATATCTTCATTAAGAGGTAATTAATGTAAAAAAAAGAGGTAATGCATGAAGAGGTTATTATTTGGTAATATATTTCTTCAGAACCCTGTGTCTATTGATGTGCACACATGGGCACACATGTGCCTGTACAAGTGCATCTTGGAACTTACATATGTATGTGGATAATACTTTTATCAGAAAACATATATTAAATTCAGATGAATTCGATATATTTATTTAAAGTGCCTGCTATACCACAGACATTAATATTGTTGTTGTTTACCTGCTGTTGTGTCCAACTTCTTTGCAACCATATGGACTGTAGTCGACCAGGCTCCTCTGTCCTTGGGATTCTCCAGACAATAATACTGGACTGGGTTGTCATTTTCCTCCTCTAGGGAATGTTTGTGACTCAGGGATCAAATTGCATCTCCTGAATTGCCAAGCTGACTTTTTACTACTGAGCCTCCAGGGAAGCCCAGCATTAATATTAGATGGTGGTAAACTGTGGGTGAAAAAGAAGCAGTTGCTTGAGGACAGGAATAGAAAAATACATAATAATTGTAATATGCAAATTAATTTCAATAGCCTAGGTCTACTCACATATATAAGAAATATTCACTAAGAGCCAGAGAATATTAAACACCAAGCTGAAGTTTAATGTCTATGGGCAGCAGTCAGAATGGGAAGACTGAAGCAGACTGGGAGCCCAGGGGCACCAGCTGAAACTGCTCTGCCACTTAAGTCACAGGGGTCAGTAGATATAATGGTGCTCGAAGCACTACTGGCAGACAGAGAGGTTGTTCAGTACCACTGGCAGGTCCCTATAGGTGAATCACATCTCCCACCCTTAGGATTTTGGGGCAAAGCCCAGGCATCATCTGTGGAAAACTAGTTTCCTTTTGAACATAGCTTTTAGCTTGTTTCTGGGTCTCATTAAACACTAAAGCTTAATTGTGGGCCACCAAGTTGCCATGCATTTGAAGCCATCCATCATGAGGTAAGATTTTCTGACCTACCAGGGCACAAAGTCAGGCCTGTGTGACAGTGCTCCATTATCAAATAGAAGTGCTGTGGAGGAGATGGGGCTTGAGCAGGTGCTGAGGTGCTACCTTTTCAGGTAGCTTGTGTGAGGAGTTAGCTCAAATGCCCATGGCTCCTACGCATATATCACATTCTTGAGCCCAGTAAAGACAGTACTGCATGATACAGAGACCATCCAAAGCTGACAGCTGTGGCTGTATAGTTTCTGTGAATGGAGACTCTCCCAGTAGGTAGGTAACAGAGCTCAGGTCAAGAGCAGACCTCAGCACAGCTGTACCTGTGAGCTATTACTCTGCACCCTGTCACCAGGCAACAAGTCCTATTCAGCCACTTGCAATGGGCTCCTCCCCCAAGGAAGCAACTGTCAGTGAGTGACCATTACTGGGGACATTCAGCCAAGGTCAGTGGAGCAGGGATCATCAGGTGGACAGTGAGGTAAGAGTCGACCCTGCCTTCCCCCCAGGGTGCTTCAGTTCATCCAGCCTCAGACCAGCGGTGATCTGAGGGTCCAGGTGACATGCGGGGGGCTGTGTCCTGCTGACCCCCAGAGCCCTCACTGTGGCCCCCACTGGCCAGGCCCAGGCCTTGGGGAGGCAGTGACCCTCTCCCCGCCTCTGCCACCTCCTGGTGGCACCATCCACCTGGGATGCCCTCTGCAGGACCTGCTCCCACACCCCCTACCACATGGCCGGCCTGAGGAGGCTGAGGGCCAGTTGGGTTAGACGCCTGGCCCCCTCAACGAAGACGGCATAGCAAGGTCTGAGGACCCGGCCCTGAGGGCACAGCCAGCTGAGCTCTGACTCAACCAGGACTAGACCATGGGAGGTATGTCATGCCTCAGGACCTGCCCTTTCTTGTCAGAACAGGGACTAATATCATGAGATATTTAGGGTAACAGTTACCTGACCATGGCCTGAGCCCCAGAACAAGGGCTCTGACACCAAGATGTTTAAACAACTCACCACGCCCCTGCCTCACCTTCTTAGGAAAGGGCTTCACTTAGACCTTTCAGGGAGTTTGGGGTGTTTAAGGCATGAAGCACTCCTCTCCTTGCAGGGCCCTCTGTGCATCTTTCTGGGCTCCATGCCCTGACCTTCTGTTCTTGTTTAGCCTCCCTGTAAGTTGGGCATAGGGATTTGATTTTTAGTAAAAGGCAGAGCTTCAGTCAGGGTAATTGCCTGTTTGCTTTTGCCTATAAGGAGAGATGCCAAATGACTAGCTCGATACCAATTCATGAAATGTGGCCAGTGGTTTTATGGAATGATCAGGGGCACAATTGTAAGATTCGTGAAAAAAGAGTCTTGAAGATGGTATGTGTATAGATATCTTTGGAAATGGGATAGGAAGATATTTGTGTTCACTGTGAATTAGTGGGGGGAAAAAGAGAGGCGGGGGGACTTTAGCAATCAAGTGACTAAGATGGCCTCTACTATGAATGTCTGTCAGCATCCTGCTCAGCCACCTCTGTCTTTGCCCAGTGACTCAAGAATAAAGAAGCCCTGGTGACAAGGATGAGGTCAGCATGAGTTTAGCAATGCCCAATTCCACCCACGAGGCTGGCCTGGCTATAGACACTGTTGAGTGTCCATAACCCAACAACAGAGACTGACCCTGTGTTCTCTGAGGTGATCAGCCAACTACCTGGTGGCAGGTTGACTGCATTAAATCCCTTTCTTTATGGAATTGGGTAACATGTTGCTTTTACTTGAAGATACACTCACCCAGAAAATGAATTTGCTTTCCTTGTCCATGGTGCTTCCACCCAGACTACCATGACTGCTATATCTACCATCATGGTTTCCCACACAGCTTTGTTTTTGAACTAAATCCTCCAGAATTCCCTTTCCAGTGTTTCTACATCAGGTAAGCTACACAAGCTGCACTCCTGTGAAACGTCAAGAAGGCAGTGAAGTAACTAGTTTATAGTGCACACACACACCTCCCAATGAGTCAGTTACACACTCATCTATGCATTGCTATGTAGGAATTTCACAGCTGTAATTAAATTGATTTAATTTATCAGTCCTAAGCAGTCAATTTTATTAAAAGATTTATCATCCTGGGTGGGCCTGACTTAATTAATCAAAAGGCCTTTAAAAGAGGCTGTATGCATGCTTAGCTTCTAAGTCATGTCTGAATCTTTTGCAACTCCATGGACTGTAGCCTGCTAGGCTCCTCTGTCTATGGAATTTTTCCAGACAAGAATATTGAAGTGGGTTGCTATTTCACTTTCCAGGGAATCTTCCTGACCCATGGGATCAAACCCATGTCAGCTGCATTGCCAGGTGGTTTCTTTACCATTGAGTTACCTGGGGAAACCTATTAAAAGAGGACAGACCCCTTCTATGTCCAGAGATTCCAAGCTTCAGTTCATATAGTTTCCAGTCATTGTTGTTTCTTCCTGACTGTATGTTATCAGGTTTGTTTAAGATGCTAAAGAGTTTTCCTCTTGTTCAAGATGGTAAAGAATCTATTTGCAATGCAGGAAAACTGGGTTTGACTTCTGGGTCAGATGATCCCCTGGAGAATGGAATGTCAACCCACTCCAGTATTCTTCCCTGGAGAAACCATGGACTGTGGTCACAAAGAGTTGGACAAGACTGAGTGACTTTCACTTTCTCAGTAACCTTATAGACACAATCTACCTCAGAGAGTTGTTATGATAATTAAGTTAGATTATCAAGGAACATATAAGCCATGCTGTGCTAAATTGCTTCAGTCATGTCCAACTCTGTGTGGTCCTATTGACTGTAGCCCACCAGGCTCCTCTATCCATGAGATTTTCCAGGCAAGAATACTGGGGTGGGTTGCCATGCCCTCCTCCAGGCAATCTTCCCAACCCGGAGATCAAACCAGCATCTTCTGCATCTCCTGCATTAGCAGATGGGTTCTTTACCATTAGCATTACCTGGGAAGCCACATCTGGCCTATAATAAACTCTTTTATTCTTTAATTGTATGAAATACAATTTTTATCATAAGAAAGCAATTTAGAATGTAAATAATTCCAAATATTGATAGAGTAATGGTGATTATTTTAACTTTAAGTTTTAGGAAAACTTACTCACATGATGATAGCATTCCTCCAAAGCTGCATCATTACCATATTCACCTTCAGTACAATATTAAAATTGAAAATCAGTAACTTCATATTTGTAGGTCTTTCCACAAACCTTTAATATTGAGAAAAGCAGCCTAAGGTATTTTTAGTTTTATTTTTTTAATGAGAGGGAGAAGGATGTTTTAACCATTTCTATTTTATTATTTAGTTTTGTCATGACTTTGATTTGATGAAACTGAGTTCAGTATAACAAATGAAATTACAAAGTTCAAGATTTTGATCCAATATTTATTATTAACTATTCAAATAAACTGAATTCTTAAAATTTAAGTTATCTCTAGAACTTGCAGGTGGATTCTTTACCATCTGAGCTAATAGGGAAGCAGAAGAATACTGGAGTGGGTAGCCTATCCCTTCTCCTGACCTAGGAATCATACTAGGGTCTCCTGTAGGTGGATTCTTCACCAGCTGCGCTACCAGAGAAGCCCAATATTTATGATTAACTATTCAAATAAACTGAATTCTTAAAATTTCAATTATTTCTAGAACATGCCACATGTTAAGATTAAGCATCTTAATCGCATTAAGCATTAAGATTAAGCATCTTAATCTCAATGTACAAGCAAATTGTTATTGTTCCTCTTAATTCATCTGTTACAATTGAATTGCCTGTGGCCTGACCCTGGGAGGCAACATATTACATAGACTTAATTATTACAAACAGTAGGTCTTCTGTTTTAAAATTCTACTGGAGAGTAATTCTAAGTCTCTTGTTCAAGGAACTGACTTAAGAATCATGACCTTGAAAGATGTTGCCACCTCAGTCTAATTTCAAGGTCTTACAACTTTGAATATTTGGGAGCACCTTAAGTAGTTATATGTCCTAAGTTTAACCAATTTCATAGTAGCATTGTTAAGACATGGCAGGACTTCCCAGGTGGTCCAAAGGTTAGGACTCTCAACTTTCACTGCCCGGGTCCCAGATTTAGGCCCTAGTCAGGCAACTGAGGTCCTGTAAGGTGTGGCAAGAAAAGGAAAACAAAACAAAAACCAACCCCAACTCCTTCCCATGATTAAATCACAGAACAAAACTCTGCTTGTCATGAGCATTATGTTTAAGATTTTTTCTGTCACATAAAAATTTTCATTGATACCACCAAATCAGAGATAATTGGATGTGTGTGTGTGTGTGTGTGTGTGTGTGTGTGTGTGTACTTTCCCAGTAGTTTAGTTGGTAAAGAATCCACCTGCAATGTGGAATGTAGGAGACCTGGGTTTGATCCCTGGGTTGGGAAGTTTCCCTGGAGGATGTCAACTATGTCCAACTCTTTGGGACGCCATGGACGGCAGCACACCAGGCATCCCTGTCCTTCACCATCTCCCAGAGCTTGCTCAAACTCATGTCCTTTGAGTCAGTGATGCCATCTAACTATTTCATCTTCTGTCATCCCCTTCTCCTCCTGCCTTCAGTCTTTCCCAGATCAGCGTCTTTTCTAACGAGTCAGCTTTTCCCATCAGGTGGCCAAAGTATTGGAGCTTCAGCTTCAGCATCAGTCCTTCCAAAGAATATTCAGGATTGATTTCCTTTAGGATTTACTGGTTTGATCTCCTTGCAGTCCAGGGGACTCTCAAGAGTCTTCTCCAAAGCCACAGTTCAAAAGCATTATTTCTTCAGTGCTCAGCCTTCTTTATGGTCCAAATCTCATGTCCATATATGATTACTGGAAAAACCATAGTTTTGATTATATGGTTTGTTGTCAGATATGTAATATCTCTACTTTTCAATATGTTGTCTATGTTTGTCATAGCTTTTCTTCCAAGGAACAAGCATTTGGAGTCACCATCAGCAATGATTTTGAAATCCAATAAAATAATGTCTGTCACTGTTTCCCCATCTATTTGCCATGAAGTGATGAGGCCAGATGCCATGCTCTTCATTTTTTGAATATTGAGTTTTAAACCAGCTTTTTCACTCTCCTGTTTCACCTTTATCCAGAGGCTCTTTAATTTCTCTTTGCTTTCTGCCATAAGGGTGGTATCATCTGCATATCCAAGGTTATTGATATTTCTCCCAGTAATCTTGGTTCCAGTTTGTGTTTCATTCAGCCCAGCATTTTGCATAATGTATTCTTCATAGAAGTTAAATAAGCAGGATGAGAATACACAGCCTTGACATGCTCCTTTCCCAATTTGGAACCAGTCTGTTTTTCCGTGTCCAGTGCTAACTTTTGATTCTTGACCTGCATACAGATTTCTCAGGAGGCAGTTAAGGTGGTCTGGTGTTCCCATCTCTTGGCAAATTTTCCACAGTTTGTTGTAATCCATATGGTAAAGGCTTTAGTGTAGTCAATGAAGCAGAAGTAGATATTTTTCTGGAATTCTCTTGCTTTTTGATAATCCAATAGATTTTGTCAATTTGATCTCTGGTTCCTCTGCCTTTTCTAAAGCCAGCTTGAACACCTGAAAGTTTTCAGTTCATGTACTGTTGAAGCCTAACTTGGAAAATTTTGGTCATTATTTTGCTAGTGTGTAAAATGAGTGCAATTCTGTGGTAGTTTGAACATTCTTTGGCATTGCCTTTCTTTGGGATTGGAATGAAAACTGATTTTTCCAGTCCTGTGGCCACTGTTGTGTTTTCCAAATTTTCTTGCATATTTGCTGACATATTTATGATCTGTATATAATAAAAGTTTTATTTTTTTCATATGACTTGTCCTGTGAATTGTGAGCCTTATCATCATTACACTGAATAATGCTGTTTACCTTTGATAATGCTATTTTTGGTTATGGATTGTGGGGTATGACTTTTCTCCTGCATTTAAGAGATAATCCCCTAAAAACTCTCCATACCTAAAAAAGTTTTAATCAAGAGGATATTTTTCAATTCCTATGTAATTGGATTTCATAGCATAATTATTTATTATATTTTTAATGATGATGTCTTATAAATATGGGGAATTTCCAACTATGCTGAGAAATACCCCTGGAAAATAAAGAGTGAAATAATAAAATAAAAATTCCCTGTCCTGCTGCATGTGACTTTCTTGGCAGTGGAAAACACATTTCTTAGAAAAGTGGTAATTTTAACAATGCAAATATCTTTAAGATAAATATGGCCCTAAAACTTGCCTTATCATATGTCCCACTTCTCACACTGTTGCTGAACCCAGGGTAGGCAAGGCAGAAGCAGAGAAGCTGAAGAAAACTCGAGGAGCAGTAGGAACTTCAGATATGTTTATTCTCACTGGGAATTAGCAGAACGGGTTTCCTCAGATGGGGCTTATATGCTTGTATAGAACAAAAATGGTCCCTGGCCAAGTGCATACAATGTGATACACATGCACAGTGCTATAAGTGATCTCAACTGTTCCATAACTGCAAGGTCATTGTTTCTAAAACATGGGGCTAGAGGTCATGAGAGTGTGGGGTTAGAGAGCCTGATTGGCACCATCTCATTAATTTCCCCACATCATACAGCCATACAAAAATTAATAACTTACAAAATAAGCAGTCAGAATTTTTTATCTAATTGATTAGAGCCAAAGGGCCAGCAATTCTTTTTTCATATTGAACTGCTGCTGCTGCTGCTGCTAAGTCACTTCAGTCATGTCAGACTCTGCGCGACCCCATAGACGACAGCCCACCAGGCTCCCCCGTCCCTGGGGTTTTCCAGGCAAGAACACTGAAGTGGGTTGCCATTGCCTTCTCCCATATTGAACTAATTAATATAAAAAATAGAGTGAAACATACTTTTGTGTTTTATAAGTCAAAGTAATTCCTTAAATGCTGTTATATTTATCATATTAAATTTTAAGACTGTAGTTTCTAAACTATTGAAAGCATAGAGATTAAGAACAATTGCAAACAACTTTTTGAACATTTTCTTTTTAAAATGATAACAAATGGTATTTTATTATTTTTTTAATAAATTGTGTACAACTTAGAAATATTTGCCATGTACACCATTCTTGAGCATTTTCGTATAATTGTAAATATACAGATCACTTCAATTTATTCCACAATGCCACTTTGAAAGTTTATTTTACATAAACAACTGTGAAAAAGATCAAACACTATCAATTTTCTGTTTTATTGCTCGCCAAGGCAATCTGTGGCATTAAAAAATTGCAATTTTGACCTCTATTGTCAGTGATCAATCAGCTGAGACTCACTCTAAAACCTCTTAATATGGCAGACAAAAGAAGATACAGTTGGCCAAGGAAATGACCAGAGATTTATTGATGTTGTTTATTAAAATCTTTATTTGCACAACAACAGATACAAATATCAGAGAAGGCAATGGCAACCCACTCCAGTACTCTTGCCTAGAAAACCCCACAGAGGGAGGAGCCTGGTAGGCTGCAGTCCATGCAGTTGCCAAGAGTCGGACACGAGTGAGTGACTTCACTTTCACTTTTCACTTTCGTGCATTGAAGAAGGAAATGGCTGCCCACTCCAGCGTTTTTGCCTGGAGAAGCCAGGGATGGCAGAGCCTGGTGGGCTGCAGTCTGTGGGGTCTCACAGAATCAGACACAAGTGAAGTGACTTAGCAGCAGCAGCAGATATAAACTATTGCATTAAATTTACCCAATGAATACTTATTTACCAGGTAACAGGTGTTAATCACTAGTCATTTGGAATCTAGAAGTAAATAAAACATAGAGACTCCTTTATCTCATTCTATGAGAATTCTTTTGAGAAGGCAAATATTATAGGGGAGAAAGTAAACATATTGCATTGTATGTTAGATTGTGATAAAAAGTAGGGAGACAAACCTAAGTTAGGGTACCAGTGCCTGTGGTGAGACATGATGAGCTGTTTTAATAGAGTAATGAAGGCTGGCTTATCTAATCAAGTTACCTTGAGCAGGCATCAGAAGAAAGTAAATGAATAAGTCAAGCCTCAGGATGAACTTGGCAGGCAGAGAAGAAGCCTAAAGGAAAGGCCCTCACAAGGCATTGTGTCTGCCAGGAACAGTGGGGATATCAATGTAGTAGACATAAAGTCAGGTGTTAGGTGGTGAAATTGGAGGGGTCAACAAGAGGACGAGCAGCCTGACCTAACTTACTGTGTGTGTGTGTTTAGACTTGTTTAATGAGAAAGAGGGTAAAAGAATTAGCAAAATGCGTGTCTGTGTTGTTATTCTTTCCTAATAACAGTGCTAAATTCTTTATCTGGATTCATTGATTTCATTAAAGAACTCTCCATATTAGGAATTTTTATTTCTATTTTATATGTTAAATATGGTCTTAAATTCTTCTTCTTCTTTTTTTTTTTCTTCTGCCTCTGAAACACATCCTCTCACTACCTGCCAAAACAGTCATTCTGGGATCCCAGGGAGGTTAGTGAGAAGTGGTAATGCATGACTTCAAGGCAGCATGGAGCAGATAGGGTGTGGGAGTTGGCCCCAGATTTATCTGGGTTTGAATCCTGGTGCTCATTGGCTAGGTTGACACTTGTTCACAGAGTTATACAAATATTCCAGACACTCACTGGTTTCATTGCCTGTGGAATGGATGTAACAATTTCATGTATGTAAAGAGGGGCTTCCCAGATAGCACAGTGGTAAGGAACCTGCCTTTCAATGCAGAAGACACGAGAGACTCAGGTTCAATGTCTAGGTCTGGAAGATCCCCTGGAGAAAGAAATGGCAGCCCACTCCAATATTCTTGTCTGGGGTATTCCATGGACAGAGAAACCTTATGGGATACAGTCCATGTGGTTGCAAAGAGGTGGACACAACTGAATGTGCAGATGTGTGGGTGCACACGCTAGTAAAAAGATAGCTAGCCTAGAATTGCCAGATGTAGATAATAAACATTGGTTCCTTTCTTCTCCCCACCTTCAATTAGAGATGATAGAGATCAAGTACAGATTTAATCTGCATCAGGGAAATTGATGGAGAAAACGTGTGCTAGGCCGCCCTGTGAGGCAAAGCTCACTTGCTGGTGGAGAGATGAGGTATGTGGTCTGATCCCTTGTAGGGTTCCTGGTTTAAGGGCTGCGAAGAACATAATGTAAGGAAGCGGTGGGAAAGAGGGTAAGAGCAGTAGCAGTTGTGTATCTATTAAAGGAGTTAACAGCTAATGTTATTAAAATAATTCAGGGGAGAATTGAAACAGAATTGGTAGAGGTGGAGGTGGGAAGGCTGGTCACATTCTGAAGACTGAACTTGTTGCCCAGTTGCTCAGTAGTGTCTGACTCTGTGGCCCACAGATATATGTATCTCTGCATGTATCTGCGGTCTTCCCTTGTGGCTCCGCAGTAGAGAGTGCCTGCCAGTGCAGGAGATGAGGATTCAAGTCCTGGGTGGGGAAGGTGCTCTGGAGAAGAAAATGGCAACTGGAACCAGTATTCTTGCCTATGACATTGCACAGACAGAGGAGCCTGGCAGGGCTGCAATCCATGGGGTCACAAAGAATTGGACATGACTTAGCAACTGAACACACACGCACACAGACACACACACACATCTATTAAAGACATACACATCTACTAAACACACACACATCTATTGAACACACACACATCTATTAAACACACACACACACCTATTAAACATGCACATCTATTAAACACACACACATCTATTAAACAGACACACACACACATCTGTTAAACACACACACCTCTATTAAGCACACACACATGTCTACTAAACACACACATACATCTATTAAACACACACACATCTATTAAACACACACACACATATGCATTTTTTTTCAGATTCTTTTCCCTTAGAAGTTACTACAAAATATTGAGTGTAGTTCTCTGTGCTATGCTGTAGGTCTTTGTCAGTTGTATATTTTATATACAGTAGTGTGTATGTTTTAATCCCAAACTCCCTCCTGATTTTCCCCTTTGGCAACCATGTTTGCTTTCCATGTCTGTGGGTATGTTTCTGCCTTGTATATACGTTCACTTGTATTTCTCTTTTTTTTTTTTTTTTAAAGAATCGACATATAAGCAATATCATATGATATTCGCCTTTCTCTGTCTAGCTTACTTCACTTAGTATGATAGTTTCTAGGCCCATCTATGTTGCTGCAAATGACATTATTTCATTCTTTGTTTATAACTGAATAATATGCCATTGTTTATATGTAACACATCTCCTTTATCCATTCCTCTTTTGGACATTTGGGTTGCTTCCATGTTTCAGCTGTCATAAAAGTGTTTCAGTGAACACCAGGGTGTGTATCTTTGTAAATTATGGTTTTATCTGAATTTATGCCCAGTAGAGGTATTGTTTCATTGCATGGTAGCTCTTTTAGTTTTTTAAAGAACCTCCATACTGTTCTCCATATTGTGTGTGCCAGTTTACATTCCCACCAATAGTTTAGGAGTGTTCCCTTTTCTTCACACTCTTTCCAGAATTTATTATTTGTACATTTTTTGATGATGGTCATTCTGACTGGTGTGACTTGATATCTCATTGTAGTTTTGATTTGAATTTCTCTTTTCATGTGTCTGTTGACTATCTGTATGTATTCTTCAGAGAAATGCCTATATAGATCTGCTCACTTTTAGGTTTTGTTTTGTTTTGTTTTTCTATTAAGCCGGTTGTATATTTGGAGATTAATCCCCAAAGATTAATATATCATTTGCAAATATTCTCCCATTCTGTAGGTTGTAATTTCATTTTGTTTATGGTTTCCTTTTCTGGGAAAAAGTTTTTAAGTTTAACTAGGTCCCATTTGCTTATTTTTATTGCCATTACTCTAGGAGACAAATTCATAAAAACATATTACTGTGATTTATACCAAACAGTGCTCTGTGTATGTTTTCCACTAGGAGTTTTATAGTATTCAGTCTTACATTTAGGTCTTTAATTCATTTTGAGTTTATTTGTGTATGTGTCTGCATCTGTGTATTGTTATATAATGTTTTAACTTCATTTTTTTACTTGTAGTTATCTAGTTTACCCAGCATCATTTATTGAAGAGACTGATTTTGTCCATTGTATATTCTTGACTCCTTTGTCATAGATTAATTGACCATTTGCATGTGGGTTTATTTCTGTGCTTTCTAACTTGTTACGTTGATCTGTATTTCCATTTTTGTACCTGTTGGTCGTTTTAAAACTGTAAGTGCTTCTTGTAGAAATCCCCTGTTACTTTTCTTTGAAAAGGCAAAATATACCAATAGTATAAAAGATTGCAAAATTGGTGGAATAAATACTGGCCTAAGAAATGGGGTGTATGTATGTATTTCATATTGACTTAAACAAGGCTTTCATTAAATGAATGTAGACCAAAAGGAAAAATTTTTATTTTGTCCAGTAGATAAGGTTAGTTACTTTGAGAGACAGGAGGCCTTTAGTAACTTCCTGATATTATGTCAAGTTAAAAATAACTTTTAATGCCAGCATTCAGTGGTCTTTTCTTTAGGAGATACAGGGAAATAAACACAGATTTAGATGTAGATATAGAAATGGTGAGATATATATGAACAGCCCAAATTCTAATCTATCTTAAGATGCACAGATCTATCTATCTATCTATCTATCTATCTATCTGTATATCTTAAGGGTAATTCTTTGATTAAATTGTAAAGTAGATTTTGCTATCTTTGATATAGAAATAAATAATGTGGCCTTAGTGAGAGAATTTTTGCAGTTTCATCACACAGAAAACTCAGTGACATCAGGGATCTATTTAGTAATATAGCACTCCAAAACAGACAAGTAACAAAGCAAATACCCTTAACATCATAATTTAATTTTTTTACTGGACAAGAATAACAGTAAGAAAAAATGTCAGAAAACTTTCTCTAAAGGGAATAAAAACCTATGTAATTGCATCTCTCCCATTTTCCTGGGAATTTGAATGTTGTCAGTAGTAAGGTTAGAGTTGTATTCTTTCGCTGAAAGCCTTGGAAGCTAAACTTTACAAAAAAGATTCAGATCAGGTCATTATTTTTAAATATTTTAGTAGGGAAGTCTTAAAATCAGTGTTCTGGTTGATTTTTAAAGCTCTTTTCATATTGCTTTTGCTTTTTAATAATAAGGAATTTGTGAAATTTGAAACAGATGTAGTTTGTAAGCATTGAATTTGGTTTGTTTAGGTATAGTGCCTACACATATTTCTGAGAGAGAAAAAATTCAAACATTCTATGGCAGGGATTTCACTTTATAGAAGAAAACTGAAGTAGCAGTCATACCTATGCATTCAAATAAGCATAGGATAGTAATTTCAATGTTTCTGATATTTACAACTAATTTTATAATTAAATTTTAGCAATTACTCTTAGTTTTAGGGCACTCCATTTTGCATACCATTTGCTTTATATACTTTTTTCCCCCCTTTTTGACCACACCTCACAGCATGTGGGATTTTAGTTTCCCTACCAGGGATCAAACCCAAGTCCCTTGCATTGGGAGCACAGAGTCATAACCACTAGACCACTAGGAAAAGCATATGCCTAAGTAACTAATTATGCATATGCTTTTTTATTTTCACAGATGTCATCATGCTATGCATACTATGGTCATCACATTCCCTTTTTAATGGCAATACTGTGAATTATATATTTAATGTTTTCACTATATAGGAAAAGGTAAAATTACATGATATTGAAGTCAGGATATTCTGATATTTAAAAACTCGGTAAGCCAGTCCAGTGGGAAAGCTTTGATGACTTAAAACATATTCACCTCCTAAAATTTGAGAGTTATGTTTTATTCAGTGGGAAATTTAGGACCTAAAGAGGAGGACATAGCATCTCAAGTGACCCAGAGAGAAGAGCTTGAAGGATAAGAGGGGAGGAGTCAGGTTGCATGGAAGTTTTACAACAAAGGTCAGGTACTCTTAACATTGAAAGATTATTAATTAAAGAAAACCAGATATCTCAAGTCAAGGAATTTAGTGTGTATTATTCTGTGTATGAGAAGATATAGCAGTCTAGGCTCACTGAAATCATTCATTTGATATGCAGCCCAGCTATTCTGGGGCCAGTATCCTGTCTTTTTTACATCCTGAGCTCCCTTAGGGCACACTGTAAGGAGTGGCTACAGTCTGATACCTGAATTCTTCCCCTTTCTAAGTGCCTTTAGGGCTCCCAGCTCCCATCTGTGATGGCTACAACTGCTGATGACTGTGACATCCTTACTTACTGATATGGCTGGAAATAATACATCTCTCTTTGCTTTTCTCATTTGTCTTTTGCTTCTCTTCTTTTCTCAGCTAAAGCCTGCTCAGACAACCATTTTGCCTTTTTGCATTTCTTTCTCTTGGGGATGATCTTGATTACTGCCTCCTGTAGAGTGTCATAAACCTCCATTCATAGTTCTTCAGGCACTCTGCTACAAGATCTAATCCCTTAAATATATTTGTCACTTCCACTGTAAAGTCATAAGGTATTTGATTTAGGTCAGACCTGAATGGTCTAGGGGTTTTCCCTACTTTCTTCAATATAAGTCCAAATTTGGCAATAAGGAGTTCATGATCTGAGCCACAGTCAGCTCATGGTCTTGTTTTTGCTGACTGTATAGAGCTTCTCCATCTTTGGCTGCAAATAATATAATCAATTTTATTTTGGTATTGATCATCTGGTGATGCTCATGTGTAGATTCTTCTCTTGTGTTGGTGGAAGAGGGTGTTTGCTATGACCAGTGTGTTCTCTTGGCAATATTCTGTTGGCCTTTGACCTGCTTCATTCTGTACTCCAAATCCAAATTTGCCTGTTACTCCAGGTATCTCTTGACTTACTACTTTTGCATTCCAGTCCCCTATAATGAAAAGGATATATTTTTTGAGTGTAAGTTCCAGAAGGTCTTGTAGGTCTTCATAGAACCATTCAACATCAGCTTCTTCAGCATTATGGGTCGGGGCATATACTTGTATTACTGTGATGCTGAATTGTGGTTTGCCTTGGAAATGAACTGAGATCATTCTGTCATTTTTGAAATTGCATCCAACTAATGCATTTTGAACTCTTGTTGACTTTTAGGGCTACTTCATTTCTTCTAAGGGATTCTCTCCCACAGTAGTAGATGTAACAGTCATTTGAGTTAAATTTGCCCATTCCAGGCCATTTTAGTTCAGTGATTTCTAAAATGTCGATGTTCACTCTTGCCATCACCTGTTTGACCATTTCCAATTTACCTTCATTCATGGACCTAACATTCCAGGTTGCTATGCAATTTTGCTCTTACAGCATTGGACTTTACTTCCATCACCACTCACATCCACAACTGGGCATTGTTATTGCTTTGGCTCTGCCTCTCCATTCTTTCTGGAGTTATTTCTCCACTCTTTTCCAGCAGAATATTGGGCATGTACTGACCTGAAGAGTTTATCTTTCAGTGTCCTATCTTTTTGCCTTTTCATACTATTCACGGGTTTGTCAAGGCAAGAATACTGAAATGGTTTCCCATTGCTTTTTCCAGTGGATAACATTTTAGCAGAACTTTCCACCATGACCCGTCCATCTTGGGTGGCTCTACACAGGATAACTGATAGTTTCCTTGAGTTAGACAAGGCTGTGGTCCATCTGATCAGTTTAGTTTGTTTTCTGTGATTGTGGCTTTCATTCTGCCTGCCCTCTGATAGAGAAGGATAAGAAGTTTACAGAAGCTTCCCAATGGGAGAGACTGACTGTGGGGGAAACTGGGACTTGTTCAGATGGGCAGGGCCATGAGCAATAAATCTTTAATCCAACTTTCTGTTGATGGGTGTGCCTGTGTTCCCTCTGTCTTGTTTGACCTGAGACCAAACTGTGGTGGAGATAATGAAGATAATGGGGACCTTCTTCAAAAGGCCCCATGCATACAATGCCATACTCAGTGCCCCCGACCCTGTAGCAGGCCACCACTGACCCACGGCTCTTTTGGATACTCCTGGACACTCACAGACAAGTCTGGGTCAGTATCTTGTGGGGTCACAGCTCCTTTTTTTCCTGGATCCTGGTGTGCAAAAGGTTGTTGTTTTTGTTTGTTTGTTTGTTTTTCCTGTATGTGCCCTCTAAGAGTTTGTTTCCCCAGTCCTGTCTAAGTTCTGTAAGCAAATAGCTGAGAAAAGAAGAAAAGGAAAAGGCAAAGAATAAAAGGAAACATATACCCATTTGAATGCAGAGTTCCAAAGAATAGCATAGAGAGATAAGAAAGCCTTCCTCAGTGATCAAGTCAAAGAAATAGAGGAAAACAACAGAATGAGAAAGACTAGCAATCTCTTCAAGAAAATTAGTGATACCAAAGGAACACTTAATGCAAAGATGGGTACAATAAAGAACAGAAATGGCATGGACCTAATATAAGAGAAGATAGTAAGAAGATGTGGCAAGAATACACAGAAAACTATACCAGAAAGACCTTGATGACCAAGATAACCACGATGGTGCGATCATTCACCTGGAGCCAGACATCCTGGAGTGTGAAATCAAGTGGGTCTTAGGAAGCATTGCTAGTGGAGGTGATGGGATTCAAGTTGAGATATTTCAAATTCTAAAAGATGATGATATGAAAGTACTGCACTCAATACACCAGCAATGTTGGAAAACTCAGCAGTGGCCACAGGACTGGAAAAGGTCTATATACATTCCAAGCCCAAAGAAAGGCAATGCCAAAGAATGTTCAAGCTAGAACAAAATCACAATCATCTCACATGCTATCAAAGTAATGCTCAAAATTCTCCAAGCCAGGCTTCAACAGTACATGAATCATGAATTTGCAGATGTTCAGGCTGGATTTAGAAAAGGCAGAAGAACCAGAGATCAAATTGCTAACATCTGTTGGATCACCAAAAAGTGAGGGAGTTCCAGAAAAACATCTACATCTGCTTTATTGACTCTGCCTAAGCATTTGACTGTATGGATCACAAGAAACTGTGGAAAACACTCAAAAGATGGGAATACCAAATCATCTTACCTGTCCCTGAGAAATGTGTATGCAGGTCAAGAAGCAACTATGAGAGCTGGATATGGAAGAACAGACTGGTTCCAAATAAGGAAAGGAGTAGGTCAAGGCTGTATATTGTCACCCTGCTTATTTAACTTCTATGAAGAGTACATCATGCAAAATGCCAGTCTGGAGGAAGCATAAGCTTGAATCAAGATTGCCAGGAGAAATATCAATAATGTCAGATATGCAGATGATACCACCCTTATGGCAGAAAGTGAAGAAGAAAAAGCCTCTTGATAAATGTGAAAAAGGAGGGTGAACAATCTGGCTTAAAACTCAACATTCAAAAAGTGAAAATCAGGGTTCCCTTTTCTCCACATCCTCTCCAACATTTATTGCTTGTAGAATTTTGGATAGCAGCCATCCTGACTGGCATGTAATGGTACCTCATTGTGGTTTTGATTTGCATTTCTCTGATAATGAGTGATATTGAGCATCTTTTCATGTGTTTGTTAGCCATCTGTATGTCTTCTTCAGAGAAATGTCTGTTTAGATCTTTGGCCCATTTTTTGATTGGGTCATTTATTTTTCTGGAATTGAGCATATAGGGTTATCATTACCATATTTCTAAATTCCATGTATATGTATTAGTATATTGTATTGGTCTTTATCTTTCTGGTTTACTTCACTCTGTATAATGGGCTCCAGTTTCATCCATCTCATTAGAACTGATTCAAATGAATTCTTTTTAATAGTTGAGTAATATTCCATGGTGTATATGTACGATATCTTCCTTATCCATTCGTCTGCTGATGGGCATCTAGGTTGTTTCCATGTCCTGGCTATTATAAACAGTGCTGTGATGAACATTGGGATGAATGTGTCTCTTTCAGATATGGTTTCCTCGGTGTGTATGCCCAGAAGTGGTATTCCTGGGTCATATGGCAGTTCTATTTCCAGTTTTTTTTTAAGAAATCTCCATACTGTTCTCCATAGTGGCTGTACTAGTTTGCATTCCCACCAACAAAACAGAAAAAGAGACACAGATGTACATAACTGACTTGGATTCTGTGGGAGAAGGCTAGGGTGGGATGTTTTGAGAGAACAGCATCAAAACATGTATATTATCAAGGGTGAAAGAGATCACCAGCTCAGTTGGATGCATGAGACAAGTACTTGGGGCTGGTGCACTGGGAAGACCCAGAGAGATGGGGAATACATGTAAATCCATGGCTGATTCATGTCATTGTATGGCAAAAACCACTACAATATTATAAAGTAATTGGCCTCCAACTTATAAAAATAAATGGGAAAAAAAATTGAAGATCATAGCATCTGGCCCCATCACTTCATAGCAAATCGATGGGGAAACAGTGGAAACAGTGACAGACTTTGTTATTTTGGGCTCAAAATCACTGCAGATGGTGACTGAAACCATGAAATTAAAAGACGCTTGCTCCTTGAAAAAAAAGTTATGACCAACATATTAGACAGCATATTAAAAAACAGAGACATTACTTTGTCAACAAAGGTCTGTCTAGTCAAGGCTATGGTTTGTCCAGTAGTTATTTATGGATATGAGAGTTGGGCTATAAAGAAAGCTGAGCACTAAAGAATTGATGCTTTTGAACCGTGGTGTTGGAGAAGACTCTTGAGAGTCCCTTGGACTGCAAGGGGATTAAACCAGTCAATCCTCAAGGACATCAGTCCTGAATATTTATTGGAAGGATCAATGCTGAAGCTGAAGCTCCAATACTTTGGCTACCTGATGTGAAGAACTGACTCATTGGAAAAGACTTTGGTCCTGGGAAAGATTGAAAGCCTGAGAAGGGGCAGACAGAGGATGAGATGGTTGCATGAATTCACTGACTCAATGGACATGAGTTTGAGCAAGCTTCAGGAGTTGGTGATGAACAGGGAAGTCTGGTGCACTGCAGTCCTTGGGGTCGCAAATAGTTGGACACAACTTAGTGACTGAACTGAACTAAATACATCTCTCTGGTGTGTCGGAAATTCAGAGCTCAGGGCTTGCTTGGAGACTAGGTGTGGTACTGGCCCACCACATCCTGTTGCTAGGAGAACAGAAGATCTTGTGATTGAAATCAGTGGCAAGGGAAAGAAGTTGAACCTCACACCTTTTCAAATTTATTCAATGGTTGCTGTCTTTATATATATATGGTACCTTGATTTGAAAGCCTTTTATGAGGTTCTAGGAACTGAGTTCTTATTATTGTTTTTGCTTATGGGATTACTTTTCTGTTTTGCCAAATTATATCAAGAAAGTAGTATACATGAATAAGCACAGGATGCTAAAGTTTATTCTTCTTCCAGCCGTGTTTCCTCCCATTTAAGAATATCATTACATAATTTCTACAGGATTCACTTGAATTGAAAGCATATCCTGTGTATTATATGCACTTTTATTTATAATCATTTAAAGTATTTCTGATTAAGGTTATTCACTCCATATTCAACATTGTTTTTCTAAATTATTATCACAAATTAGGTGACAGTGACTTAAAGAAAAGAATTAGGAGAAAGGCCTGAATAGGCTGGGCACACTAGCTACCTCTGTTGGCCTGGGGTTTAAGTAGGGACTCCAAAATTAAAGCAGTTATTTCTAGGAATGTGTTGATGAATTTCAAACACACTTTTTCCATCCCGTGCTATGGGAAATTATCCAATCCTGGCCCAATGTGAATATCCTACTAGGACATTTTATATCAGATGAGTTCTGAAATTTTGATATATAAATATTCTGAGCATATATAGTGGGATATAATCCCAAATTTTTACCACACATAAAATTCTTCCTGCCTTTAAAATTCTTCTTGTGGGTATGGCCTTTCTTTCTGCAATAAAAATTATGTTTTATTGTTTAACTCACACTGCAAAATCTTGCTCTCTATAGTAAATTATAAATCCTCTTTTTGAATGTGAAATCTTGCATTCACACCAGAAACATACCTTACTGAGCTCTTTGAAGACATAGAAAGCTTTGGAAATGAAAAAATATCTCTGAAGAAATGTCCTGACAAATCAAGAATGAAAAGGTCACACCACTTTTCATACAGCATTTGCTTGTTTAATAAGACCTATGTACCAAAATTTGTTTTAATTATTGATAATGAGAAACATTGTATCTAAAGAGTAAATTAAAACTATCTCAATACTAGATTAAGCACACTGCTATAACTTTTCTATCGAAATGGCATCCCTTTGATACTGGCATTCAGATTTATTCTCAAAGCTTTTTAACTTTTCTGAAAGATCAAGGGCAGAGTGTTTTGCAGCTCCTATTTTATTATAACTCGAGGCCAGTTTTTAACAATTATTACTTTAAGAATCATGGCTTATGTCTGAAGGCTGAAATAAGAACAGGTCATAAGCATATCAGAACATGAATTTAAAAGGATACATGGAGAATATAAAAAGCATAGAGCTTACCATAAAATCAGTGGCATATTTATTAAAATACTTTACCATGCTTTTTTAAAGAATAAAATAGTTAAATATTAAGTTGTATGAAAGAGAAAAAGAGAAAGAGAATGTCTTCCTGTGCTTTTCATTGAACTTTCTTACAAGAGTTCATTTAAATACCATCACACGCAGCTGAAAGACAGCTGATGTAGCAAGGACATTCTTATTCCTGCTGAGAACTTATTTTGAGTACTATTCTAGTCAGTTTAAAGCAACTTGAAACAATCAAGCTGATACAATGGAAAACTCAAAATTACAGTTGGATAAACGTCTCAGCAATGCTATTTGTGATTGCTAATCACAGGCAGACTCTTTAATGTCTTTTAATCCACAGTTCTTAATCTCTAAAACTGGGAAAATCCTGTCTACTTTTCAGGGCTACTGTACTGTGTCACTAAGGCAGTAAGGTGCACCAGGACAGCTTCTGAGTAAATGCTGTCTCATCCTGTCACTAGAGATTATGGAAATGTCTATCCATTGTTTCAAAGGCCTCAGTGTCTTTGATGACTGCAAATACATTTTGAATGAATCTAATGCAAACTATTGAATAATAAGATATCTTATACACATTACCAGTTTTTTTACTATAATGATTGACTCTGAGACTGGAACAGAGAATAACTTGAGTGTGGAACCATCTGTAGAAGTGGAAGGATATTTGTGTCAAAAATATTGAACATTCTCTGGCTAAAATGATGGATGCTTTGATCTAGAAGGTGACTTACATGTAAAACTGCCTGATTTACATGTTGAAAGAGGAAATGGAGGACGCTGTTAGAGAAGAAGTTGATCTTCCATAAACATGATAAGAATATGTAAATACATATTTTATATACTAAGTATATGCAATGGGATATAACATTTTCTTATTGAAAAGGGGGAAATTAATAAAGAACAATTATTGTATAGTTAAACATGTGAAAGTGATCAATGCAAAGAAATAGAGGAAAATAAAAGGATGGGAAAGACTAGAGATCTCGTCAAGAAAATATTTAATGCAAAGATGGGCATAATAAAGGACAGAAATGACATGGACAAAGCAGAAGATATTAAGAAGAGGTGGCAAGAATACACAGAGGGATATACAAAAATGTGTTCATGACACAGATAACCATGAAGGTGTGATCATTATCCTAGAGCCAGACAACCTTGAATGCAAAATCAAATGGGCCTTAGGAAGCATCACTATGAGCAAAGTTAGTGAAGGTGATGGAATTTCAGTTGAGCTATTTCAGATCCTAAAAGATGATGCTGTGAAAGTGGTGCCCTCAAAATGCCAGCAAATTTGGAAAACTTATCAGTGGCCAGAAGACTGGAAAAGTTCAGTTTTCATTCCAATGCCAAAGACTGTTCAAACTCCTCCACTCATTTAACAGGCTAGCAAAGTAGTGCTCAAAATTCTCCAAGTTAGGCTTCAACAGTATGTGAACTGAGAACATCTGGATGGCCAAGCTGGATTTAGAAAAGGCAGAGGAACCAAAGATCAAATGGCCAGCACGCTTTGGATCTTTGAGAAAGCAAGAGAGTTCCAGAAAAACAAGAACTTCTGCTTTATTGACTATGTCAAACCTTTTAGTTTGTGGATCACAACAAACTGTTGAAAATTCTTAAAGAGATGGGAATACCAGACTATCTTACCTGTCTCCTGATAAATCTGTATGCAGGTCAAGAAGCCAGAGTTAGAACTGTAGATGGAACAATGGACTGGTTCCAAACTGGGAAATGAGTACATCAAGGCTGTATATTGTCACTTTGCTTATTTAACTTCTATGCAGAGTATATCATGTGAAATGCTGGGCTGATGAAGCACAAGCTGGAATCAAGATTGCTGGGAGAAATATCATTTATCTTAGATACTCAGATGATATCACCCTTATGGCAGAAAGCAAAGAGGAATTAAAAAGCCTCTTGATTAAAGTAAAATAGGAGAGTGAAAAATCCAGCTTAAAACTCAACAGTCAAAAAGCAAAGATCATGACATCCAGTTCCATCACTTCATGGCAAATAGATGGGGAAAAAGTGGAAACAGTGACAAACTATTTTCGTGGATTCCAAAATCACTGCAGATGGTGACTGCAGCCATGAAATCAAAAGACATTTGCTCCTTGAAAGAAAAGCTATGACAAACCTAGACAACATATTAAAAAGCAGACAGAAAACAGCAAAATTATGTAAAACTATTAAAAAAGAAAAAAAAAAGCAGAGACATAACTTTGCTTTCAAAGGTCTGTATAGTCAAAGCTATGGCTTTTCCAATAGCTCTATACGGATGTGATAGTTGGACCATAAATTAATCTGAGCACTGAAGAATTGATGCTTTTGAACTGTATTGTTGCAGAAGACTCCTGAGAGTCTTTTGGACTGTAAGGAGATCAAATGAGTGAATCCTAAAGGAAATCAGTCCTGCATATTCATTGGAAGGACTGATGCTGAAGCTGAAGTTCTGATACTTTAGCCACCTGATGTGAAGAGCTGACTCATTGGAAAAGACCCTGATGCTTTGAAGGACTGACAGCAGGAGTAGAAGGGGATGACAGAGGATGAGATGGTCGGATGGTATCACTGACTCAATGGACAGGAGTCTGAGAAGACTCCAGGAGTTGATGATGGACAGGGAGGCCTGGCGTGCTGCAGTCTACAAGGTCACAAAGAGTCGGACATGACTGAACTACTGAACTGAACTGAATTTGTTCTAGTTCTGTGAAAACTTCAGTTAGTTGCTTGAGAGTGATTATATTGAATCTGTAGATTATTTTGTGTCGTATACTAATATTCACTATATTGATTCTTCCAATCCATGAACAGGGTATATTTTTACATCTATTTGCATCATCTTTGATTTCTTTCATCAGTGTTTTATAGTTTTCTCTATATAGGTCTTTTTTTTTTCCCTAAGTATTTTATTCTTTTGTTAGCAATGGTGAATGGAATTGTTTCCTTAATTTCTCTTTCTATATTCTCATTGTTATTATACAGGAGTGCCAGGGATTTCTGTGTATTAAGTTTGTATCCTGCAACTTTACTGTTTTCATTGATTAGCTCTAGTATTTTTCTGGTGGTGTCTTTAGGGTTTTCTGTGTAGAGGATCATGTCATCTGCAAACAATGAGAGTTTTACTTATTTTCCAATCTGGATTCCTTTTATTTCTTTTTCTTCTCTGACTATTGGAACAAGAAAAGTGTGCCCACTCTCACCAGTTCTAGTCAACATAGTTTTGGAAGTTTTAGCCACAGCAATCAGAGAAGAAAAAGTAATGAAAGGAATCCAGATTATCTTTTCAAAGACTCACCACTTAGTCTAAGAATATAGTATGATGTTTACCTTGCTAACATTTGCTTGACTCAGATGACCATTTCTCTCTTCTGATCCTCTCAGGGGTAACCAATAGGTTGAATTTTGCATTGAAAATTCATTTACTATTAATTTAAGCTTTACCAAATAAATTGAGCAATTTCATATGCTTTTTCTTATTTTAAATCATATCTCCTAATGTGTAGGTGTGTGCTAAGTCACTTTAGTCATCTCCAACTCCTGGTAACCCTGTAGACTGTTGCCTGCCAGGCTGCTCTGTCCATGGGATTCTCCAGGCAAGAGTACTGAAGTGGGCTCTAGTGCCTCCCTCTAGAGGATCTTCCTGACCCAGGGACTGAACCCATGTCTCTTATGTTTCCTGCTTTGGAAGGTAGGTTCTTTACCACTAGTGCCACCTGGGAAGCCCTGTGTTACATGTGTAAAATCAATTTGGCAAATAACTGATAATATCTGCATTGTAGGGTGATGTTTTCAGTTTTATAAAACTGGATTGGGCCAAATTATCTTGCTAATCAGTTGGACCACCATACACACCCAACAGAACACTAATGAGTGGAACATTAGTGCTCTGTTTCACCAATTTGTTAAGTGTAAAATGATATTTCTCTATACTTTCAGTCTGTATTTTCCTTATCATTACTAATGCTAACAACTTTTTCATGTGGTCATGATCACTTAAAATTTTCTTCTCTAAATCCTGGATCAAGTTTTTCCCCATATTTTTCTATCTTTAATTTTTATGTTCTAATTTAAAATCTTTGTTCCTATATGCTACTACCAAGCCTTTGTTCTGGCTTCCCTGGTTGCTAAGTGGTAAAGAATACCTGGGATGCAGGAGATGCAGATTTGATCCCTGGTTTGGGAAGATTCCATAGAAAAGAGAATGGCAGCACACTCCAGTATTCTTGCCTGGGAAATCCTACAGATGGAGAAACCTGTCAGGCTACACAGTCCATGGGGTTGCAAACGAGTTAGACATGACTTAGTGACTAAACAACAACAAAAGCCTTTGCTAGTTATGTGAATTCCAAATATGTTCTCCCAATTTAGGGGGTATCTTTCTCTTTTATAGAAGATTTTATTGCTACTAAATAAAATGTTTTAATTTTAATTTAGTCAAATTTGTCATTATCTGTCATCTTTATGATTTGCCTGTCTATTGTCAGTTTTCCGTCATATCAAAAGATAATAAATATATTCCCAATGTTGTTTCCAAAAGTATTTTTATATGTAAACATTTTTTCACCTAAGTTCACTATATATAATATACAGTTTGTTGTACACACACACACACACACTCACAATGTCCAAAGGGAAAGAAGCCCCAGCAAAAGAGTAGGAGGGACAGAATCACATTTAGAATCAAACTGCACACCCACCAGAGATGCTCAGAGAGCTTAAACATACCTTGTTCACACTAGGACCCAAAGACCCCACAGAAACTGAGACAGAACTGTGTTTGAGTGTCTCCTGAGGAGGTACTGGTCAACAGTGGGCTGCTGAAAGCACAGGGGCTCTAGGTGCAGTAGAACTGCATATGACATAAGCCCTCTTGGAGGAGATCAACAATAACCCCACCAGAGAGCCGAAGAACTTACACAGGACTGGGGAAACAGTCTCTTGGAGGGCACAAATAAAACCTTGTGTGCACAAGGACCCAGGAGAAAGGAGCAGTGACCCCACAAGAGACTGACCCAGATTTCTCGTGAGTATCCAGGAGTCTCTGGTGGAGGTTTGGGTTGGCAGTGGTCTGCTGCAGGGTTGGGGGCATTACCTCTACCATAGTTTGGTCTTAGTTCAAATAACAGGGAAAGGAACACAGCCCTGAATATCAACAGAAAAATTAATTAAAGATTTACTGAGCATGGCCCCGCCCATCAGAAAAAGACCCAGTTGCCTCCACAGTTAGTCTCTGCCATCAGGAAGCATCCATAAACCTCATGTCCTTCTCTATCAGAGGGCAGACAGAATGAAAACCACAATCACAGAAAACTAATGAAACTGATCACATGGACCACTCAGTGAAGGTATGAGCCATGCTGTGTAGGGCCGCCAAAGATTGACAGGACATGGTGAAGAGTTCTGGCAAAATGTGGTCCACTGTAGTAGAGAATGGCAAACCACTTCAATATTCTTGCCGTGAGCACCCCATGAGCAGTATCAAAAGGCAGAAAGATAGGACACTGAAAAATGAACTTCCCAGGTTGGTAGGTGCCCAGTATGCTACTGGAGATTAGTGGAGAAATAACTCCAGAGAGAATGAAGAGATGGAGCCAAAGAAAAAACAACACCCAGTTGTGGGTATGATTGGTAATGGAAGCAAGGTTCGATGCTCTAAAGAACAATATTGAATAGGAGCCTGGAATGTTAGGTCCATGAATCAAGGCAACATGGAAGTGGTCAAATGAGATGGCAAGAGTGAACATCAACATTTTAGGAATCAGGGAACTAAAATGGACTGGAATGAGCAAATTTAACTCAAATGACCATTATATCTACTACTGTGGGCAGGAATTCCTTAGAAGAAATTAAGTAGCCATCATGGCCAACAAAAGAGTCTGACATGCAGTACTTGGATGCAATCTCAAAAACGACAGAATGATCTCTGTTCATTTCCAAGGAAAATCATTCAATATCACAGTAATCCAAGTCTATGCCCCAAACAGTAATGCTGAAGAAGCTGAAGATGAATGATTCTATGATGACCTACAAGACCTGCTAGAACTAACATCCAAAAAAGATGTCCTTTTCATTACAGGAGACTGGAATGCAAACGTAGAAGTCAAGAAACACCTGGAGTAATAGGCTAATTTGGCCTTGGAGTATAGAATGAAGCAGGGAAAAGGCTAACAGAGTTTTGCCAAGAGAACACAGGTCATAGCAAACACCCTCTTCCAACAACATAAAAGAAGACTCTATACATGAACATCACCAGATGGTCAACACCAAGATCAGATTGATTATATTCTTTGCAGCCAACAATGGAGAAGCTCTATACAGTCAGCAAAAACAAGACTGTTAGCTGACTGTGGCTCAGATCACGAACTTCTTATTACCAAATTTGGACTTAAATTGCAGAAAGTAGGGAAATCCACTAGACCATTCAGGTATGGCCTAAATCAAATCCCTTATGATTATACAGAGGAAGTGACAAATAGATTCAAGGGATTAGATCTGATAGACAGAATGCCTGAAGAACTATGGCCAGAGGTTCGTGATATTGTACAGGAGGCAGTGATTAAGACCATCCCAAAAAGAAAAAGAAAAAAAAGACCATCCCAAAGAAAAATAAATGCAGAAAAGCAACATGGTTGTCTGAGGAGGCCTTACAAATAGCTGTGAAAAGAGAAGAGAAATGCAAAGGAGAAAATAGATGGGGAAACAATGGAAACTTTATTTTGGGGGGCTCCAAAATAACTACAGATGGTGACTGTAGCCATGAAATTGAAAAATGCTTGCTCTATGGAAGGAAAGCTAGGATCAACATAGACAGGGTATTAAAAAGCAGAGACATTATTTTGCCAACAAATTCCATCTAGTCAAAGCTATAGTTTTTCCAGTAGTTATGTATGGATGTGAGAGTTGAACTATAAAGAAAGCTGAGAGCCAAATAATTGCTGCTTTTGAACTGTGGTGTTGGAGAAGACTCTTGAGAGTCCCTTGGACTGCAAGGAGATCCAAGTAATCTAGCCTAAAGGAAATCATTTCTGAATATTCATTGGAAGGACTGATGCTGAAGCTGAAACTCCAATACTTTGGCCACATAATGTGAAGAACTGACTTATTGGAAAAGACACTGATGCTGGAGAACATTGAAGGCAGGAGGAGAAGGGACTGACAGAGGATGAGATTGTTGGATGGCTTCACTGATTATATGGACTTGAGTTTGAGTAAACTCTAGGAGTTGGCAATGGACAGGGAATCCTGGCATGCTTCAGTCCATGGGATCACAGAGTCACACAACTAGGCAAATGATATGAACTGATGCTAAGTAGTTAATTCAGATATGAAAATGATTGTTTCATTTCTTGGGTTCCACCGCTGACCTCTTACAACACCTACCATTCATTTTCTCTAATGGCTTCCCTGGTGGCTCAGTGCTAGAGAACCCACTTGCCAATGCAGCAGACACAGATTTGATCCCCAGGTCAGGAATATACCCTGGAGTAGTAAATGGTAATTCATTGAAGTATTCTTGCCTCAAAAATTCCATGGGCATAGGAGCCTGGTGGACAATAGTCCATGGGATTACCAAGAGTCATACACAAACTGAGAGACTGAACATGTAATATGAACATGAAAATGACACAAGAATGCAAGAGAGTTGATAATCAGAGCAAACATATCATAATGGATAATTTGTGACTATTACTGTGGCACAGATATTCTTCATTTTTAGATGCCTCGTCTCTACACTTAGGAAAAATGTCCAGCACTATCCAAAGATGTCTTTTTGCAGGAAATTGTCTTCCCCAGGTGTTTACTTCTCTTTCTGGTTAAGAATTGGAATGACACTGAGATAGATGAAAACATGTGTTCCTGTTGTATTTGCAAACATTTTTAAACCTAGGGTTAAACTTCACCAGTTTTATATCTATATGCTGGGCTTGATAGATGATACTTACTTTCTAAAGTACATGAACTGAGAATTTCCAGATGTACAAGCTGGATTTAGAAAAGGCAGAAGAACCAGAGATCAAATTATCAACATCCTTTGGAACACAGAAAAAACAAGAGAATTCCAGAAATTCTCCTGCCTTATTGACTACTCTAAAAGTCTTTGACTATGTGGATCACAACAGACTGTGGAAAGTACTTAAATTTCTGGGAATACCAGACCACATTACCTGCCTCCTGAGAAACCTGCATGTAGTACAAGAAGCAAGTTAGAACTGGACATGGGACAATCAATTCATTCAAAATTGGTAAAGAAAGATTTCAAGGCTGTATATTGTCACCCTGCTTATTTAGCTTATGTGCAGAGAGAATACATCATGTGAAATGCTGGGCTGGATGAATCACAAGATGTAATCAAGATTGCTGGGAGAAAGATCAGCAACCACAGATAGATACCACTCTAATGGCAGAAAGCAAAGAAGAACTAAACAGCCTCTTGATGAAGGTGAAAGAGGATAGTGGAAAAAACTGACTTAAAACTCAACATTCAAAAAACAAAGATCATGGCATCTGGTCCCATCACTTCATGGCAAATAGATGGAGAAACACTGGAAACAGTGACAGATTTCATTTTCTTGGGCTCCAAAATCACTGTGGACAGTGACTGCAGCCACAAAATTATAAGGTGCTTGCTCCTTGGAAGAAAAATTATTCAGAGTATAAAAAGCAGAAACATCACATTGCCAACCAAGGTTCATCTAGTCAAGGCTATCCCAGTAGTCATGTATGGATATGAGAGTTGGACCATAAAGACGGCTGAATGCAGAAGAATTGATGCTTTCAAACTTTGGTACTGGAGAAGACTCTTGAGAGTCCCTTGGACAGCAAGATCAAACCAGTCAATTCTAAATAAAATCAAGCCTGAATTTCATTGGAATACTGATGCTGAAGCTCCAATACTTTGGTCACCTGATGGGAAGTGCCAACTCAGTGGAAAAGATCCTAATGCTGGGGAAAACTGAGGGCAAGAGGAGAAGGGACTGACAGAGATTGAGATGATTGTATGGCCTCACTGGCTCAATGGACATGACTTTGAGCAACTCAGGGAGATAATGAAGACAGGGAAGCCTGCTGTGCTGCAGGTCATGGGGTCATAAAGAGTTGGATGCAACTGAGTAACACCAAAAAATTCTCTACAGAATCACTGAAGGATTTCTGTGCGGAAGTGAAGAGGAAACTAACAGAATGAATATTCTAATCACCTGATCACTCAAACTTGTACAGTGAAGAAACAAACAACAACAACAAAAAAACTAAAGTGGAGGTATTCTGGGTCAATGCTCTTCAAAGTGTGGTTCATGAGTCATTTGCAGTTGCTGCTCAGTCACACAGTAGTGTCTGCCTCTTTGCAACCCCATGGACTGCAGTACTGCCAGACCTCTCTGTCCCTCACCATCTCCCGAAGTTTGCTGAAGTGCATATCATTGCACTGGTGATGCCATCCAGGCATCTTGTCCTCTGACATCCTCTTCTCCTTCTGTCTTCAATCTTTCCCAGCATCAAGGACTTTTCCAATGAATCAATCTTTCGCATCAGATGCCCAAAATACTGGAGTTTCAGTTTTAGCAACAGTCCTTCCAACGAGTATTCAGGGTTGATTTCCCTTAGGCTTGACTGGTTTTATCTCCTTGCTGTCCAAGGGGCTCTCAGGAGTATTCTCAGCACCATAGTTTGGAGGCATCGATTCTTCATTGCTCCGCGTTCTTTATGGTCCAGCTCTCACAATCGTGCTTGATTATGGGGAAGACCATAACCTTGACTATATGGGCATTTGTTGGCACAGTAATGTCTCTACTTTTCAGCACAGTGTCTAGGTCTGTCATAGCTTTCCTGCCAAAAAGCAATTGCCTTCTGATTTCTTGGCTGCAGGCACCATCTGCAGTTATTTTAGAACCCAGAAGGAAATCTGTCACTACTTCCACATTTTCCCTCTCTATACATACATGTTTCTCAGGAGAGATAAGATGGTCAGGTATTCCTATCTCTTCAAGAGCTACATGGTTTATTATGATCCACAGAGTAAAAGGCTTTGTGGTAGTCAATGAACCGGGGGCAGGTTTTTTTTTTGGGGGGGGGAGGTGGGGGTAGTTGGAATTCCCTAGCTATCTCCATGATCCAGTGAATGTTGTCAATTTGATCTCTGGTTCTTCTTCGTTTTCTAAATCCAGCTTGGACACCTAGAAATTTTTCCTTCATAAATGCTGAAGCCTAGCATGCAAGACTTTATGCATTACCTTACAAGAATGGGAAGTGAGAGCAATTGTCCGATGGTTAGCACATTCTTAATACTACCCTTCTTGGGAATTGAGATGAGGTTTGACCAATGGGTCATGGGTTATTGCTAGTCCACAAATGATTTTTTTTTTTTTTAACAACATAAGCATGGAAGCTGAGAGTAATCATTTGGAAACTTCTATTGATATTTGACAGTTGCATGTGCCAAGATATTCTTGCTAGTTACTAGAAGTAGAACCATGTTTTACTTTGCAATAGTCAAAGCTTAGTTCAGTAAGTATAACTCAAAACCATATGAACTAGTGTTTATTTCTTCTAGAGAAAGATACTTCAGTTATAGTCATGTAAGAAACATGACTGAAGCTGGACAGAATTTTAAAGATGAACTTTGAAAATACAACACTTCCTTCATTTTGCATAAAACTTAAAAATAGGCTTTCCAGGTGGTGCTAGTGGTAAGGAATATGCCTGCCAAAGCAGGAGATGCATGAGAAATAGATTAAATCCCTGGGTTAGGAAAAACCCCTAGAGAAGGAAATAGCAACCCACTCCAGTATTCTTGCCTGAAAAAATACGATGGACAGAGGAGCCTGGCAGGCTATAGTTCATGGGGTCACAAAGAGTCAGACACAACTCTTTGCATACAGCATTAAAAAGGAATATCAGAAGCTCACTGAAGGTGCTTTAAAGCCACTTTCATGACTCACCAATACATTTCTGTGAGACTGATTGCTATAATATGAGTTACTAAAATAAAACATAGCTAGATGAACAGGCATCTTTTTCCAAGAATAATGTCTTCAACCTAACATAGAACTTAACAAGCAAGGCTTTATACATTTTTGTGTTAGAGTTGTCAAACTATATGCACACATTGGATAAATACTGAGTATATCTTTGAGTTTTAATATGACAAATGGGCTTGTTTAATGTTTTCATGTAGGTGTTTAATATGAAGAATCAGTGTTTTCTTCATTTATGACTGCAGGAGGAAAAGCACATCAATTGTAAAAGGAATTATCTACATTAATCCCCTTGTGTATTTTCCATAAACAGTGTATAAAATGTTTATACTTTATTCTTATTGTATTTATCCTGAATATATTTATTGTAATGTGATTTTCTCTTCCGTGCATCTCATAAAAACAGAATTTGCATTTTATATGTCTCATTGCTTATATTTTTCTAGTACTTTATATCTGTTTCATTTTACAAAATTATTTTTCCACATTGAATTGTGCAAGGGATTGAGGAGAGTGACTGATCCTAGATACTTTGGAAAGTACTGAGCTTGGTGAAAACTTCAGATTCAAACAGAGTATTTTTAAAAGTATAATAAGATATTTGGAATAGTATCAGTATGTAGAAACTTAACCAGTGACTCAATCAATATTTGACTAAAAAAAGAAAAGAAAAACATGAAGCTCAAGTTTTGAGTTGCTGTAATTGAGTGAATAGTGGGACACTCCATTTTCTGGGACATCCAGGAAAAGATGCAATTTGAAAAAGGGATGAGGAGGTAGCAAAATAGTTTTTAAGCATTTTAAATGTTTGATAGATCATTTCTGTATTTACATCATAGTTAAAATTTTCAGAGATAACAGAAATCATGGCATCCTTTTCTCCCCCTGAGTTTGTATGACATGGGATCATAAATGTCAATTAGTCTGAAGTGTTTCACTAGTTATCAATAGAGTATTTCTTTCTGTTTCTCATACTCCACTGCCTCCCAGCAGGCCTGTGTATACTTTTAAAGATTTAGCCTGAAGACAAATTTGATTTGTTGTGGAATCCAGAGTCTGAAAACACACCTTGGAGGACACTCAAGACAATGGAGTACAGTTTATTACACCAGTGGGTCCAAGGGAATCAGTTTCCAACAAGGACCCTGATGTTTCTGAGAGGCCCAGTTTTATAACCCCCGCTATGTCACTGGTTACATGTTCGCAGCCTCTTTGTTGTATATGATAGAGTTTTACAACAAGTAGGTGCTAGCAGAACAAACAAAGTTAAAGGGAGGGGGACAATGATTACATATCAAGGTGGGATGTCTCCATAGTTAATCTAACAGGGACAGCCTGACAAATCTCTCTTTGCCATCTGTAGGGAGGGAAGTCTCCCTAGCAATGGTTTCCCTGGGTTTCCCTAGCAATGGTTTCCTCACTCTTGGGCAAGGTTCAGGCCCAGTTCATATCCTGTCTTTAAGATGGATGGAAAGTTTCAAGGTGGAGTCTCTCCTGCTTTCTTCACACTGGCCCCAACAGAATGACATTGCATTTAAAATCATTATTATTTTGGAAAATGCAAAATGCTTTTTTTGGGGATCAAATTTGTTTCATGAAGATAGGTTTCTACCAAGACAGTAGTTTGCAATCACATATCTGAACACCAGCAGTGAAGTTACCTCTAGTGCAATACTTGATGCACTGTGTGTATTTCAAATTATCTTTGATTCTCAGATGTACTTGGAGTGGTGAATAATCAACAAGTTAACAGGCAAATGAACATAGCTATTACCATATTTAAGAAATAAAACATACTATGCGATCAGGTTTACAAGGATAGTTCTGACACCTTTGACTAAGTAAGTCATATAATATTGTTCATTTGTTACATTTTTATGATGGCTTATTACTGTCATCTGTCACATTGTTCTGATATTTATTTTGCATTTACTTGTATAATTATTTATACATATCTGTTCTCTCACCATACTGTATATCTCTGTATTTATTCCATTTTAGTAAGTAGCATACAGCCTGACAAAGATTAGGGGTTAAATAAATGTGAATAAATGAAAGATGGACTTTATTAAATATAGTTTGACCAGAACAATATGCTTATTAATTGCAGAGTTGCATTTGCTTGTTAATAGCCATTTATCTGCCTAGGGACAC
>CM035280.1:1702400-1735475 GCA_020226075.1 Hydropotes inermis | reverse complement strand
AAGGAATCATCACACTGTTCTCCATAGTGGCTGTACTAGTTTGCATTCCCACCAAAAGTGTAAGAGGGTTCCCTTTTCTCCACACCCTCTCCAACAAACACTTACTGTTTGTAGACTTTTTGACAGCAGCCATTCTGATAGGCATGAGATGGTATCTCATTGTGGTTTTGATTTGCATTTTTCTGACAATGAGTGATGTTGAGCATCTTTTTATGTGTTTGTTACCATCTGTATGTCATCTTTGGAGAAATGTCTGCTTAGTTCTTTGGCTCATTTTTTGATTGGGTTGTTTATTTTTCTGGTACTGAGCTAAATAAGCTGGTTGTATACTTTTGAGATTAATTCTTTACCAGTTTCTTCATTTGCTCTTATTTTCTCCTATTCTGAAGCCTGTCTTTTCACCTTGCTTATAGTTTCCTTCACTGTGCAAATGCTTTTAGGTTTCATTAGGTCCTAATTTTTAATGTTTGCTTTTATTTTAATTACTCTGGGAGGTGAGTCATAGAGGATCTTGCTGTGATTTATGTCAGCATGTGTTCTGCCTATGTTTTCCTCTAGGAGTTTTATAGTTTCTGATCTTACATTTGTATCTTTAATCCATTTTGAGTTTATTTTTGTGTATGGTGTTAGAAAGTGTTCTAGTTTCATTCTTTTACAGGTGATTCACCAGTTTTCCCAGCACCACTTGCTAAAGGGATTATCTTTTGCCCATTGTATATTTTTACTTCCTTTGCCAAAGTTAAGGTGTCCATTGGTGTGTGGATTTATCTCTGGGCTTTCTGTCTTGCTCCATTGATCTATATTTCTGTCTTTGTGCAAGTACCATACTGTCTTGATGACTGTGGCTTTGTAGTACAGTCTGAGGTCAGGCAGGTTGATTCCTCCAGTTATGTTCTTCTTTATAAGATTGCTTTGGCTATGTGAGGTTTTTTGTATTTCTATAAAAATTGTGGAATTATTTGTTCTTGTTCTGTGAAAAATACCATTGGTAGCTTGACAGGGATTGCATTGAATCTATAGATTGCTTCATATAGTATACTCATTTTTACTATATTGATTCTTCTAATCAATTAACATGGTTTATTTCTCCATCTATTTGTTCCGTCTTTGATTTTTTTCATCAATGTCTTATAGTTTTCTATATATAGGTCTTTTGTTTCTCTAGGTAAATTTATTCCTAAGTATTTTTTCTTTTTGTTCAGTGGTGAATGGGATTGTTTCCTTAATTTCTATTTCTGTCTTCTCATTAGTGTATAGGAATGCAAGGGATTCATTACCTTGTTATAACATATAATTATAAAATCAGAAAATAAATATCTATATTCACATATCTATGCATATATATCTACTCAGTTTATTGTATACCTGAAACTAACACAATGTTGTAATTAGCTACGTATCTTTTTTTTTAATGGTTTTAAAAAATGAATAATTTGTCAACTAATGCATTCTTTTGGGAAATAGATGTAAAACTAAAACTGCTAATTAGTTAATAATTAAATAACAATCTTAACTGTAAGATATGATTTATTTTAGTGGTCTAAGTTATTGTCCTCTTTTTCTTTCTTCTCACAGAAACCAGTACTCACAATAAACACTACCTAGACTTACAATGAAATAAAAATATCAAAACATCTGAGTTTGAAATGTTCAAACCAGGAGGTTAGTAAGTTATTACCATTTTGGCTCCTCTTTCTTCTCTACTGGCGTTATTTTAACTACAACTCTGGGGGGTGGGGGAAAGACTTTGAATTTGTTATTTAGTGATTTAGTTCAGATCTTTATCTATTTGCATAAAAAAACTGAGGCAAAAAATGACTAAAACTCCCTTAGCCATAGATAATAGAACTTTAGAAGAACTGCACTCGGTTATTAAAAGATTGATTGCAATCATTTTCTTAAAACTTTCTGCAGTGCAAGTCTGAAGAGAAAATGATGTACTAGTAGTAATAACAGTGTTGAACAATAGAGTGTAGATTTGTGTTTTTTAATACATTGAATATGCTTTTAGCCTTCATCCTGAAGTCAGATCAATTTAAGTTTTGTAATGGATGGAGTATAATTATTAAAAATTTCCTTCTTATCCTCTGCCTTTTAGTATGAATACACATAATGGTTTAAAATTATATTTATTCAATGGAATTTCATTGGAAACAAGGCAGCAATAAAACAACTGATTTAAATTATCAACATGCTTCAGTGTGAAAAAAATTAATCTGAAGAAGTACTGGAGAAACGGTATTGAATGTGCTCCTTCTAATGTAAGTTAACTAGTTACCCTATTTGAACCTGTTTACAGAGAGTTGTTTTGACAGTCTAAAAATCTATAGTAAAAACATTTCTCAAAATGGCACTAACAAATCTTATTAAATCATTGGTTGAATAAGTGTTATCTTTGCTTTTTTTAAAGATATATTTTACATCAAGAGTATATTTTATAATTCACTCTTTGTTAAATGATTAAATATAAATGTATTATGAAGTAGTGTATATAAGCAGGACCTTCTGGGGGCTTCTGGAGACAGACCCTGCCCCATATCCTCTGCTTTAGAATCTCTCTGAAGTACCCAGATAATGGCATTTGATACATACTTCCAGAGTTGTGTTACAGAGGTTAAAACTATCACCAGAGGGAAGAAATTAACTACTTGATGATCACAAGCCCCCACCTAGTGGCACCGCCTAAGGATTGATACTGTTAACATCTGTGACACCACCCTGTCTCCTTACCATCAACCAATCAGAGAGCTGTGCATGAGCTGATCATGTGCTCTGGGACGTCCCTCCCCTACCTGGCCTTTATAAACGCTTTGCTGACTTGCTTAGGGAAGTTGGTATTTTTCCTGTGCTAGCTGCCTTCCACTTCTTGCTTGGTGCCACAAAATAGACCTGCACTTTCCTTCACTGAGACCCAGTGTCATTAGAGTGACTTTGCTGTATATAGGTTTGGTCTGGTAACAGTTTGCCATTATTCTAAAAACACTGTTTAAGACTTTTTTTTTTTTTTTTTCCAACAAGGTGTAAGGTGGGTCAGGCCCTTAGTAATGTACTTAAGGGAAGTGCCTAATCTTCTCTAGGAAAATAAAGACCTGTTTGAAAATGGCTTTAATGAAAGGGAGAGTGTGAGAAATGCCTTACAGGAAGTGTGAATGATACCCACACAGACTCGAAGGTGGAAAGATTATAGCAGACTTTGGGATCATGGAGAGTACCATGAAGAAAGCTTTCTTTTCTTTCTTTTTCTTTTTCAGAAACTGAGAGGTGAATGTAGAAGCAGGAGACTTTCATTATAGCTGTGTCTGGTTATCTAAGGTGAAGATAGAGGCTAAAATTAATTTCATTAGCCCAATATAACCAAACCAAATCTGACTGCTTGTTGCTCAAAAGCCAACAGAGAGGCCAGGTTGGTGGCAAAGAAAGGTTTCTTTATTTTGAATGCTGCCAATCAGTGCAGGAAGGAGGATGCCCATCCAAAGCCTGACTCTTCCACCCTCCACTCTGGACAGTCAGTGAGCAAGAGTGTTTATAGACAGATGGAGAGAGCTACATGCAGAAAGAGTGCAGGCAGCTCTGATAGCCATCTTGAAATTGCTCATTGGTAATCTGACCAGCATCATCTTCATTGCCTTAGGTACAGTTAATCCTCAGTTTCAGGGCTGGTTTGTTCCCATTTCTCCGAGGCCAATTCCTATAACTGTCTCAGCTTAGGTCATGGCTACAGTCTGGTCATTATGTAGTTAACTCATTCCACCTGGTGGGGGTTTTAGTATTTAGAAGACAGCTCACAGAATATGGCTCAGAATATTATCTGTAGTCCTTGAGAAGGAACTAAATGCCCTTTGCTTAATGACTAAGCCATTATTATTTGATTATTATTATTATTTGACTATTTTCCTTTGTTTCTGCATGTTTTCATTTCTCTGATTAAACTTAGTCTTTGGCTAAAATCTTTCCACAGACAGAAGACAGATAGAGGGCATGGGGGGCAAGGACCACAGGGTCCTGCTCCATTTCATTAATATCTGTTTTTCTCTCCTTGTTTATGGAAAAGTGAACCACAGAGGACTGGAAAGAATTGAAAAGATAGCGGAGTCTAATCACTTTTTTAATCTGGTTGAATAACTGCAGTTTCAAAATGTTCAACCAACTTTCCCAAGGTTGTGTAACTGATTAATGTCTGAGCTGATATAGAAGGTAACATTGATTGAGCATCATGTCTTTAGGAATTGTAGAAATTATACATGAACTTAACACCATCAGTTTTTTGCATGTTCTCTGCCTAAAATCCTCTTTGCCTTAAAATCTTTCTGTATTGGCTTTGATACTTACCCAGGGAATGCTTCCTAACCTTGCCCTGCTCAAAGTCTTCTAGGTATATGGGTACATCTAAGTGCATCAGTTTACTCACCATTCTGAACCTGTTTGATTGTTATCTTCCTCCTGAGCTTCTTAATGAATAACTCTTTTATTTGTAGTCACCTCAAAATTCAAAAGAATATTGAATATGCAACAAGGGGTCAATCAATTCTTAATGCATTTATAATTGCAAAATTAGATACTGATTTATGTTGCTTTTTCATGATCTCTAGTGTACATGTTTTATTTCATAAACCATATTATTTGCAATCTAAAATGGACTACGGTGTCATATAGACCAACCAGTGTTGTATACATTCAAAGCAGACCTATCAATTAACTAGTATAATATTTTTATTTGTAAAGGTAAATATAAGAATAAACTTTGTGAATCATATTTAATGTTTACTATACTCTTTAAATATTCTTATTTATAGGATGATAGTATATCATTTTAAGAAATTTTTATTGGGGTATAGTCAATTTACAATGTGTTAGTTTCTGTAGTACAGCGAAATGAATCAGTCATACCTATACATATATACACACTTTTTTAGATTCATTTTTCCATGTAGATTTCAGTCAGTAAAGATTCTGCCTGTATCCCCTGGAGAAGGAAATGGCAACCCACTCCAGTATCCTTGCTTAGAAAATACTGTGGACAGAGGAGCCTGGTGGGCTGCAGTCCATGGGGTCGCGAAGAGTCAGGCACGACTGAATGACTAACACTTCACACTTCCATGTAGATTATTACAGAGTATTGAGTAAACTTCCCTGTACAATACAGTGGGTCCTTATTATGTATCTTATATTTAGTAGTGTGTATATGTCAATTCCAGTCTCTCAGTTTATCCCTCTCCCCCTTTCCCCTCTAGTAACCATGTTGGTTTTCTACCTATGTGGCTCTATTTCTGTTTTGTAAATAAGTTCATTTGTACTATTGATGGTATAATATCTTGTATATGATCTAAGAAGGGCAAAAATAGCCTCATGTCCTGAAAATTAGATGAGTTTCAGGGTATGGGGGAATAATCTGTTTAGGGTCAATACAATCTGTTGGAAAGTAAGACACCAGAGAGTAGAACTTTTGCTAGTGGTTATTTTGTTTATTTGGAGGTAATGCAATAGAGGTGAAGGCTGGTCAGCAGGTAAAAAACTCAAGCAACCAGTTGTTTTTTAGTTTCTAAGTTGTGTCTGACTCTTGCAACCCCTTGGACTATAGCCTGCCAGGCTCCTCTTTTCATGGGATTTCCCAAACAAGACTACTGGAGTGGATTGTCTTTTACCTCTCCAGGGGATCTTCCTGACCCAGGGACTGAATCTGTGTCCCATGCACTAGCAGCTGGATTCTTCACCACTAAGCCATCAGGGAAGGCCCAAGCAACCAGTAGGAATACCTTCATTTCAGTCACTCAGTCATGTCTGACTCTTTGTGACTCAATGGACTACAGATTCCAGGCCTTCTGTCCATCACCAACTCCTGGAACTTATTCAAACTCATGTCTATAGAGTCAGTGATGCCATCCAACCATCTCATTCTCTGTCATCATCTTCTACTCTCACCTTCAATCTTTCCCAGCATCAGGGTCTTTTCAAATGAATCAGTTCTTCACATCAGGTGGCCAAAGTACTGGAATTTCAGCTTCAGCATCAGTCCTTCCAGTGAATATTCAGGACTGATTTCCTTTAGGATGGACTGGTTAGATCTCTTTGCAGTCCAAGGGTCTCTCAAAGAGTCTTCTCCAACACCACAGTTCAAAGGCATCAATTCTTCAGCGCTCAGGTTTCTTTATGGTCCAACTCACATCCATACATAACTACTGGAAAAATCATAGCTTTGACTAGACAGACCTTTGTCATATTTTATTGGTAGGAATGAAGCCATACAACTAAAGAAGCAGCAACAGGAAGAGCACTAAGAGCCCAGAAAACTCTAGTGCAAATTAGGTTTTCCTGACACAGAACCAATGACTAGATGCACTTAGGGGAAGGGCATTTTTCACCAAATGAAATTGTACATTCAGAACAGCATTATGGGCAAGGATGTTTGACTTCTGGGTCTTCTGAGTACTAAGGTCAGATCAGAGAATCTTCGTGTCCTTGACATCCTTACCTTGGTACAATTATTCTCAGGTATTTGGGAAAAACAAGGTCCAAACATTTAGATAGGTGCTTCCCTATTGCTAAGATGGTAAAGAGTCTGCCTGCAAAACAGGAGACCCAGGTTTGATCCCTGGGTCAGGAAGATCTCCTGGAGAAGTAAATGGCAACCCACTCCAGTATTTTTGCCCGGACAATCCCATAGACAGAGAAGCCTCACAGGCTACAGTCCATTGAGTCACAAAGAGATAAAACTGAACGACTTCACTAAGTGATCAGAAATGAGAGGAACATGGAGATATGCAGGGGGGGAAGGAATTTTTCTCTTCTCTTATTGTAATAACAGTTTGAGGGGTTTAATTTCTCATACTTTTGTTTCTCTATAAATGTCCCTAATAAATGCCTATTAATAGGGACAAATCAGAAGATTGGTTGGCATGGGTGAAAATGCATATGGTAATGCTTTCTGAAAGAATAACTGTTTATATTCCATTTGACTTTAACCAGCATGGATTAAACTTATATTTTAATGTTCCACTAGTTTTATTATAATAGCTGCATCCATCTAAAGGAATCGTCTATTTGTAAAACAATATGAAGTAGAAATATGTGCTTGGGCACAAAGGGATTTTTGTTTTTTCCAAATATGCCCATAGTAATGATGAATAAGTCTCCATAGGGATAGGTTTTTGGTCTCTTTGAAGTAATTTTGTATTTTATGACTTATTTGTCCCTTTCATATTAAAGGGGAGCTATTATACTATCACTGCTGAAAATTCTACTAGATTTTGCAAACAATGCCTTTGAACTTGCTGATCATTCTTACATCCAGTTCAGTTCAGTTCAGTCGCTCAGTCATGTCCGACTCTGCGACCCCATGAATCACAGCATGCCAGGCCTCCCTGTCCATCAACAACTCCCAGAGTTTACTCAAACTTGTGTCCATCGATTTGGTGATGCCATCCAACCATCTCACCCTCTGTCGTCCCCTTCTCCTCCTGCCTCCAGTCCCTCCCAGCATCAGGGTCTTTTCCAATGTGTCAACTCTTCGCATGAGGTGGCCAAAGTACTGGAGTTTCAGCTTCAGCATCAGTCCTTCCAATGAACACCCAAGACTGATCTCCTTTAGGATGGACTGGTTGGATCTCCTTGCAGTCCAAGGGACTCTCAAGAGTCTTCAACACCATAGTTCAAAAGCATCAATTCTTCGGCAATTCTTATATTAGCAGGTTCTAAATCAGTTGTATAATTTGCTCACTTATATCCTTCCAGGCTTTGCCCAAATGTCACCTTTGTTGTGAGACTTTCCTTAGGCCACTCAACTTAAAATTATAGCCCTCCCTGGTGACTGTGTTCCCACATTATGTTCCTCTTAAAACCCTCACCATTATGTATAATACACAGCATTTAACTTATACATCTTACTTCTAGATAGCTTTCCAGTACAAGACTGGAAGCTGCATTCAGTCTATTTTCTCTTTTTTTCTGTTGTTCTTAGTTAAATCCCAAGAATCTAGAATAGTGCCTGACATAGGAAGTCCTCATTATATATTCATTGAATGAATGAGTAGACAATGAAGGGATTAATCACTGGGACGCAGAAAGTGAATAACAGAAATGTATTTCATGTACTAGCACGATCTCCTGATGCAAAATAAAGCTAAACTAAAAGCATGTTTCTTGATTGCAAGCAATTGTTTTAATCCTGGAAGGGAACAGCTAAGGTTTATATGGTTAAAGAAAATGAAGCTAGTGTCAGAATACACTAGGAAAGTTTTTTCTTCCATGCAACAGAAAAAACGCAAATTTAAAATAACTGAATGAAGAGATCAAGTTTATAAGAGAAATAGAAATGGAGCAAAAATGATATACTATTTCATCCATAAGATTATCAGAATCCAGGAAGCTGAAAAACGTCAAGCTTTGTCAAGGAGGGTAGAAATAAGAACCAGTGTACTTATGCTGCTTTAGCTGCAGTCAGGTTGAAACCCAAGAAGCACACTCAGGAATTCAGCAGTTTCACTTTTTGTTCAAGTTTCTAGGAGTATATACAAGGTGACGTTGAGTATGATGCCAAATGAGAGAAGGAGAGCAAGAGAGAGATGAAAGAAAGGAAACAATTCCATGTATAAGGCAGTGGCTCATTGAACTTAGCAAGTTTGTAAAAAGCAGAATAGTCAAATGGAAAATGAGATACATAAGAAATATAGTCAGTTTATAAAGTCCTGGTTTGTAGTGTTTTGCCATTACCATGTTGTAAATAAGCTGTGGCTGACTTCAGGCTACTGATGTGAAAATGAATCAATGAGCTTTTTCAAGCCAACACTAGCCAGCTCCCACATCCATCAACTAAAGATACAGCTCAGAAGTACATTGTGAATAGAAAGGGCACATTTCCACAACTGTATTTTGGAAACGGTCATAAAAGTTCAGTTTAGCTTCCAATGCAGGGGGTACAGATTTGACCTCTGGTCAAGAAGCTAGGATCCCACATGTCTCATGGCCAAGAAACCAAGACATAAAACAGAAGCAATATTGTAACAAGTTAAAAAATAGTTTAAAAATGGTCCTCATTAAGAAATAATCTTAAAAAATATCAGTTATGTGTTCTATCTAGATACACATATATATTAAAAATGAGTATATACCTCAGATTTAGTTTCTTTTTTTTTTTTTTTGAGAAGATGAAAGATCATTTGAGGATGAAATGAAGTAAAAATATTTAAAAAGTGGTCAAAGTTTACTTCAAAATGTTTCTATAATATTTTACCTTATTGACTTAAATAGTTACTTGAAGAAAACAAGTATTATTAAACTTTTCAATTCTGGATGATAGGAAAATTATTATTTCTATTTGGTATCCTCTTTTCTTATATTTTAAAAACTTTGTCTAAATAAAATTTAAGAGAAAATAAATACTCTAAAAGAAATCAGAAGCACAGATATAGGTATCATAGTGGCACAGGCTTAAATGAAAACACTATGATGGTGGAAATTGATATAAAGATTTCAGATGAGTTCTTGTCAATCACATTGTTGTATGTCTGCTTTAAAGAATCAAAGCTATAAATGATGAAAGACTTAAGGATTATTTAGTGAGTAAACAGTCCTTTAAATATGTGGAAGCTTAATCTAGTTTTATTGAGTTACCACCAACAAATATTGGAGAATGGGAAAATACTTAAAAATCAGAATGATTTGAGTATTTCTCTTATATATAATGCAATATACAAAAGAAAAACCCAATCAAACTACTGAAAATAATTGTATATTTTGCACTTGGAAAAAATGTGGCAGAATTTCAGAAATCTAATCTGGGAGGAGCATACTTGATTTTGAATGAGGGTAACCGTATAGTTTACTGATAAAACTAGCATACTTTCCAAATGAAACATGGCACTATTAGTAATTGTGCCTGAGCAAGAGGTGTGAACCTGTAAATGAGGATTTATACCCAAATTATATATAACCAATACTTTTTATTGAAATATATGGATTGCAAATGAGAAAGTATATGCTTTGAAGTCACAGTGAAATTCTTAACAGCTTAGACATGATGAGCAATTGGATCAGGAGAATCTACAAGAAAAGAAAAGACAAATGAAAAAGCAATTTGTAAAGCACTGCTATGATTTTCTTTCCAAATGAACTCACAGAACAAACATATTCTAAAAAGCAGTTGGTTAGCACTAATGTATCCAAAATTATCGTGAAGTTATTGTGAAGTATATCATGAAAGTTATTGCAAAGAAAATACTCAGAAAGGATAAAACTATCATGAATTTACATCTTAAGCATACTTAGAAATATGAATATACATTATTTGGTGAAAGTAATAATTTAACCATCTGCTATGTCATTCAGATAGTTGACCCATTTTCCAAAAACTTTACAAAATATGTTTGCATTAGTTTTAAACAAATGCATTTTGAAATATTTTTGTCCTGTGGGTTCAATCAGAGAGATGATCATAGCAGTGTTTTCTAAAAGTAGACAGATGCTGCTTTCTTTGATATCTCAGATTTTCTGAAGGGAAGAAAATCACTGCCTATGACTGAGTTAAAAAATCTGCAGTTATCCTTTTGTCAAGGTGTTTATTGATGAATCAGGCCTGCTAAATTGTCAAACCATGCAATTTCTTTGTTCCTGTGGTTGTTTGCTCCAGAGCCAGAATGAGAAAATCAGCAGGGTAGGCACTGATTTTTCTTCCCTTTGTCATTCTACAAGACGAGGTATATTTTCTCTCTTCTTCAAAGATACACTTTCTGCAACCGTTCTGGAGAATTTTGGAAGCATGGAAAACTATTCAAACTATGTTCCACTCTTTAGGGAAATTACTATATTCACATGATGAATAATCATAATTCATTTTTAGTGACTCACATATCCCAATGCATTCCTGTGTGTTTAGGTGAATCATCTTTATGAAGTCATTCTTAAATTACACAAAAGTAAAGTCAAAATAAACCTTTCAATTGTAGTTATGGCACACACACACACACACACACACACACATGTATATGTATATATATATATATATATGTATAATACATACACATATAAAATTATATATATAACTTCTGCAGTGTGCACTAACTTTGTCATTAAAACATTTCAAAGATAGAGAAATGAGGCATATCTGTTTTTTATCTTAAGAGATATACAAACTACTTACTAATGAGAGGGGGAAAATCCTCACAAAAGTGAAGAGTTTTATTTTACTGGTGAGAAAACACAGTGACAATGCAATTAAAAATATTTAATTTTGAGGACAGAAGATACAGGATACTCTTAAATGTGATAGACAGCATCATATAAATTCTACTTCCAAAACCTAATTTTATGACAATTATTTTCAAACCAGCACAATGCTTTGATACCATATAAGGCTTAGCATTGCATTTTATAACTTATTTAAGCAATTACAAGTTTTATTACAAGAAAAAGATTTCTAGCTTAGTGTAAATATTCCTCTTGAAAGATGAGGTGTCACCTGCTACAATGCTGCAATACTTCAGGCTCATATAGAAATGCTGCTTGTGTAATTAAAAAAAAAATTTAAAAAAGTGAAATAATTTCCTGCTCATTCTCCTTCTTGATTCTTAACTTTGGGGTATTTAACTACCTTTGTACTTCTGTAATATAACAAATAATTTAAATGTTGTTTGGACCTATTATAAGGTTGTCATGTCTCTGCATCATATACAAAATTAAAATTAACATCAGACACAGAAAAAGAGGTATCTACTATTCTCACTGTAATATGGAGATTTAACTCAGTATCTCAATACTCTTAGCTACTGACAAAAAAGGCAGGCAGACAAAATGAGATTGGCATATTAAGTGTTACCTACTAATTATCAGTACTTTTTAAAGATAAGATATAAAGAAGTGTTGAAACTCCATTTATCATGTTGAGTTTTATCTCATTCATTGAATCAAAATAAAAGTATATAATTGATAGGATACAATTCTGAGAAAACTTTGGTATATCTTGAGTAATTTAATATTTTATTTCAAAATTATTCCTCTCTTTGAGTATGTTTTCCAAACACAAGTTCTTTGTAGAGATGTTATTTTTCTTATTCTTGTTTTATTTTACTAATTTTTCAAATGGATTTGACCTTGATGCTCTTAGGTTTCTCATTCTTATATGAATTTAGTCAGTCATTTTTGGGTAAATTTCTTTCTGAGATGTGAAAGCATCTCTTTATCACTTTTATCTTGACTATTTAAAAATAAATGACTCTATTCCCTCTGTGAGACACAATTTTATTTCCATCACAGGAGTTTTAATTTTTTCTCTGAGACCCACTGCAGATGGGAGGTCTGAGCCCTGAAAGTTCATGACAGCTAGAATACTCCAGCTCATGCGTTCTCACTGCAAGTGCACTAAACTTTACTCTCTACTAACAGACCAGGCAAAGTGCCTTCTGATTTAAGACTATTTTCCTTAGGGCCATAGTGCCTTGCTGTGATTATCTTTTAGCTATTTTATTGTTTGCCTATTCTACCAGTCAATCTTACAGGAAATCAACCCTAAATATTCATTGGAAGGACTGATACTGAAGCTCCAATACTTTGGCCACCTGATGTGAAGAGCCAACTCATTGGAAAAGGCCTTGATGCTAGGAAAGATTGAGGATAAGAGAAGGGGTGAAAGAAGATGAAATAGCTGAATGGCATCACTGACTCAATGGACATGAGTTTGAAGAAACTCCAGGAGATAGCAAAGGACAGGGAAGCCCGGTGTGCTGCAGTCCATGGGATCAGAAAGAGTCAGACATGACTTAGTGGCTGAATAACAACTATTCTCATCAGATATCCCATCATTTCTGTCTGCTTTTGCCAAACTAACATGAATATTACATTGGTCTCCTGGATATTAATGGTTATTATAGATGCTGTCCAGGAGGTTTTGATTTTGCTACCTAATTGTCTATTTTAATGTGGTAATTGGAAAAACCTAAAAGTGTTACTAGCACTACTGCATTTTTCCAGAAATATCCTCCCTTAAGTATTTATTATTATTATTTAAAATATTTATTTATTTGGCTGTATTGTTTCTTAGTTGCGTCATGTGAAATATTTAACTTGAAATGTGTAAGATCTAGCTTCCACACCAGGGATCAAATTGGGTCCCCAGCAAGAGTGTGGGGTTTTAGCTACTGGACCAAGGAAGCCTCCCTATCTTAGTTTTTAAGCATGCACTGTTGGTAGGATTGCAATATGTTACAGTCACTATGGAGAACAGTGTGGAGATTCCTTAAAAATCTGGAAATAGAACTGCCATATGCAGGTCAGGAAGCAACAGAACTGGACATGGAACAACAGACTGGTTCCAAATAGGAAAAGGAGTATATCAAGGCTGCATATTGTCACCCTGCTTATTTAACTTCTATGAAGAGTACATCATGAGAAACACTGGGCTGGAGGAAGCACAGGCTGGAATCCAGATTTCTGGGAGAAATAATAACCTCAGATATGCAGATGACACCATCCTTATGGCAGAAATTGAAGAAGAACTAAAGAGCCTCTTGAGGAAGGTGAAAAAGGAGAGTGAAAAACTTGGCTTAAAGCTCAGCATTCAGAAAACTAAGATCATGGCATCTGGTCCCATCACTTCATGGCAAATAAGTAGGGAAACTGAAAACAGTGGCTGACTTTATTTTTGGGGGCTCCAAAATCACTGCAGATGGTGATCGCAGCCATGAAATTAAAAGACACTTACTCCTTGGAAGGAAAGTTATGACCAACCTAGACAGCTTATTAAAAAGCAGAGACATTACTTTGCCAAAAAAAGATCCATTTAGTCAAGGCTATGGTTTTTCCAGTATTCATGTATGGATATGAGAGTTGGACTATAAAGAAAACTGAGTGCTGAAGAATTCATGTTTTTGAACTGTGGTATTAGAGAAGACTCTTGAGAGTCCCTTGGGTGCAAGGAACTCCAACAAGTCCATCCTAAAGGAAATCAGTCCTGAATATTCTTTGGAAGGACTGATGTTGAAGCTGAAACTCCAGTACTTTGGCCACCTGATGCAAAAGGCTGACTCATTGAAAAAGACTCTGATGTCTAGACAGAATGAGGGCAGGAGGAGAAGTGGATGACAGAGGATGAGATGGTTGGATGGCATCACCAACTCAATGGACATGGGTTTGGGTGAACTCCAGGAGATGGACAGGGAGGCCTGGCATGCTGCAGTTCATGGGGTCACAAAGAGTTGGACACGACTGAGCGACTGAACTGAACTGAACTGATGATCCAGCAATCACACTGCTGGGCATACACACTGAGGAAACCCAGAATTGAAAGAGACACATGTACCCCAGTGTTCACTGCAGCACTGTTTACAATAGCTAGGACATGGAAGCAACCTAGAGGCCCATTGGCAGATGAATGGATAAGAAAGTTGTGGTGTGTATACAGAATGGAATATTACTCAGCTAGAAAAAAAGAATGCATTTGAGTCAGTTCTAATGAGGTCGATGGAACTGGAGCCTATTAAACAGAATGAAGTAAGTCAGAAAGAGAAACACCAATACAGTATATTAATGTGTATATATGGCATTTATAAAGATGGTAGTGATGACCCTATATGCAAGACAGCAAATGAGACACAGATGTAAAGAACAGACTTTTGGACTCTGTAGCAGAAGTTGAGGTAAGGATGATCTGAGAGGATAACACTGAAATGTGTATATTAACATACATATAATAGATGACCAGTGCAAGTTCAATGCACGAAGCAGTGCACTCAAAGCTGGTGCTCTGGGACAACCCAGAGGGATGGGGTGGGGAGGGAGGTGGTGGGGCCTCAGGATGAGAGGACACATGTGTACCTACGGCTGATTCATGCCAATGCATGGCAAAAGCCACCACAATATTGTAAAATGATTATCCTCCGATTAAAATAAAGTCATTAATTTCAAAGTAAGTAAATAAACATGCATCTGGCCTGCCAACTCAGATCTCAAGTTACAAACAAATAGCAAGAACAAAGAGAACTTTTAAAAGCTGGCTCACTGCAAGTTCATGCTCTCTAACTTGATAGAAGAGCAGATGCTACTCTCTTATTCATCCTAAGGCATTCCCTGTGGGCCTCCAGGCTCAGCCTATCCCAATCCAGTCTTCAGAGAGTGAGACTTTGATGTTGGGGGAAATAGATTATAGACAGGAAGAATTGGGGCTGGAAAGAGCAAAACCTTACCTTTCAGTTTTGTTCTGGCAACTTAGTTCTAACAAACAGCTTTATAATTTTGGTTGTGTGTTCTATAGCCGACATGATGTAACTAGATGTCTATTTGTATATATAAGTATTATCTAGTGTACAATATTAGTTTTTCAACAATGTCTTTGCTAGATGCTGAGCCCTCAGATCAAAACCCTGATATCTACCCCTGTTTCTTAAATCTTGCTGTTATATGAATTTCCTAATGTTTATCTTATATTCTGAAAATAACCCTATAGCACATTTGCCATTGATGTTTCAGTTATCAGTTGGAACAATCTGATTTCTCCTATGTAAACTTCCTTAATGTTCTGTTTTTTTTTTTTTTTTTTTCTAGTACTCTGGGACAAGGATCACATTTTCAACCCTCTTTCCTTACATTCAGTTACTTTCCCCACATCACCTTTGTGTTTTCTGCATCATGTATCCCCAGGTTATCTTTAAAGCAAGATTTTGGTGTGAGATTTCTATAGACTCTTTCTTTTCTTTTGTACCTCATTCTACATATCTGTTGTCTCTACACTTCAGTCACAAAACTACATAAGATACTGAGTTATAACCACAACCATTATCATTTTACAGGGAAAAAGTCCAAATCTCCACCAGTTTATGTGACACTTCCTAAAAGTAGTATCTATTTTTTTAATTTTTCTAGAAATGTTTATATTCTTTCAGTGCTCCTTGAATCTCTCTCCTTTGGCTTTACTTATCCATGGACCTCTACTTTATTCTTAATCTGTGGTTAATCTCTGCCTTTTTTTTAAATTGTGTATGACAATTTCTAAATGTGACCCGTTTTTGTCAGTTGTGCATTTTTAACATACATGCCTTGGAATACACCTAAGCCCTTATGTGGCTCATCATCACCTCATAACCAATATTTCATCTAAAATCCAATCATTGTTGTCTTACCACTTTTTGTTGTCTTCTCAAACTTTAAAACATGCCTCTAAACTATGTCATAAATACTCAAAGTTTCACAATCATGAATACATTGTCACCTGTCCTAATGTCAGTAAAGATGACTTGTGTTGCTTTGCTGGAATTTAATTATTTCATTCAAAAATAATATATAGATATTTAATAATGAAGATACTTATAACTGTGACAGATATCATATCCTGACCCCTCCCACATCCATGCCACCTTCTGCCCCCTTGGGCAACATTTTTGGACTTTAGGCAAATTGATTCCACAGTTATCTCTGGGGATGGTCCCTATAGAAATTAAAACAATCAGGTTATTAGTTTTGTTTTTTTCTTGTATTCATTAGAAGTTTTGTAATACAAAATATTCCTATCTAGAAGTAAAAGTTACAAGAACAATTTAAATTATATAATTATTAATTAAGTTACTATACCCAAACACATATGCATATATCAACATGTATAATATAAACATGTAAACACATGTGTATATAAATACATAAGTACCTTTATCCTAATTTATAGCAGTTTCATCAATATAAAAACTATATATAGAAACATTAAACCCCATGTAATTATGGAAGACAAAGCAATTCTGTCTTATAGACAGGAAGTTACCTAATACTATTTGAAAAGTAGATAAAATTGTTAAAATTTGCAAAATACATAAATATTCAAGATTTATCTTCCTGTGACACTTTGTTTAATGAATATATTACTTTTTATTTCACAGATACAGTCTTTTTTGTTTCCCAGTAGAATCTATAATATATTTTAACACAGTTTCACAACTTAGGAAGGATTTCACCAGGTCCAAATGAATGGTACAGTTTAGATCTATATACAGTTCTTAAGGCACGTTAAGAAAGTCTGATACAAGTGACATATTTAAATGTTTCATCTACTGCACTGCCATATATGTACTATTGTACTATCCATGAGCATTGCACCAACAGAATCTTTCAGGCACATCCAGTTTGGTTTCACTCAGCTGATTTTACTAATGAGATAAACAAATCAGTTTCTACATACAAAAGTGCCAGAAGCAGTGCTTTTCCTCCTGCTATGTCTGTGTTCCTATTGTGAAGATTGTTGACACTAATGTAACATATTAATATAATTTAATAAAAGAAAAAAGAAGGTTCCTTTGTGAAACTCAGTTCTGTAGAGACTAATACTTTCTCTGTAAATACATTTTGATTACTCAGTATTAACTTAAAGTGCTATAATCTTTCATTTTAATTAGAAGTAGCAGTTAACAAAATTCACCCAGTCAAAGATTAAAAATACTTATTTAAGAATCAGAGGCAAAGTCTTATTAATTGTCACTTCTCTTTGGAGATCTGTTAGAAGAAATAGAATACATTTGTGAGTTCCCTAGAAGTGTAGAAATAATGTTGAGCAATTACAATTAGGAATATTGATTAAATTACCTCCTAAAAATTACTTGTTGCTCTCCATATATGTGGCACATGTTCATATTTAGCTTAGTTGAATAGGGGATTTAATTAGAATGAATATTATTCCAGGCAACTGCATGGGATCATTTGGCTACAGTGATTACTGGAAGCAGGCACTTAGGGGAACAAAAAGAACCAAATTATCTCCATCTTTTGTATTTTCCCCATTTATTATGTGGCTTCATTCACTTCATCAACTGATAATCTCAATATGTTAGAAGTCATACTGTACTTCCCCTGGAGAAGGGAAAAGCTGCCCACTCCAATATTCTGGCCTAAAGAATTTCATGGACTGTACAGTATATGGGGTTGCAAAGAGAGTGACTTGCACTATATAGTGCTTAGGCCCATATTTCCATGTTTTTATCATTAGGTCAGCAGTTCCCATTCTGTATACATTTAAATTTTTTAAAATCAATCAAATTAGAGATGTCTATCTCTGTTATCCTTTTCTAATTCATATATATACACATTTATGCATAGAAACATGCATCCCCATGCATTTATTTCCTTCTCAAATTCAATTTCGAAAATATCCCAGATAGTCAAGTTCAATTATCCTCTATGCAATTTATTTTTTTTATTTTTATTAGAGTATAGTTGCTGTAAAATGTTGGGTTTCTGCTGACAGAAAAGTGAATCAGCTATGTGTTTACATATATCCTCTCTCTTTTGGATTTCCTTGTCATTTAGGTCACCACAAAATATTGAGTAGAGTTCCTGCTAAACACTAGGTTCTCATTATCTATTTTATACTTAGTGTCAGTTGTATATATATCTTGTCAATCCCAAGCTCTTAATTCATTCCTTCTTTCCCTCTTTGTATTAATTCATTTATTTCCCTACATCTGTGGCTCTATTTTTGATTTGCATAAAACATTATCCAGACTATTTTTCTATATTCCATATATATATGGATTAACATATGATATTTTTCTCTTTCTGACTTACTTCATTCTGAATGACAGTCTCTAGGTAGATCCATGTCTCTATAAATGAAAAAACTTTGTTCATATATTTTTTGGCTGAGTAATATTCCATTGTATACATCTACCACATCTTCTTTATCCTTTCATTTGTTGATGGACATTTAGGATTTTTTTCATGTCTTGGCTTCTGTGAAGAGTGCTGGAATGCTCATTGGGGTGCATGTAAGTTTTTGAACTATGTTTTTTTCTGGGTATATGCCCAGGAGTGAGATTGCTGGTAATTCTATTTTTACTATTTTTTTTTAAGAAAGAAAACTCCATATTGTTCTCTATCAATTTACCTTGATACAGAATGTGTCAATTCTGTATCAATTTACATTCCCATCAACATTGTAGGAGGATTCCCTCCCTATTCTACACACATTCTCCAGCATTTTTTCCTTGTAGATTTTTCTGATGATGGCCATTCTGACAGGTATGAGGTGATACCTCATTGTAGTTTTGATTTGCATTACTCTAATAATTAGTGACATTGAGTATATTTTCATGTCTTTGTTGGTCATCTGTATGTCTTCTTTGGAGAAATGTCTATTTATTATTTCTGCCCCCCCCCCCTTTTTTTTTTTTTTTTGATACTGAGCTGTTTGTCTATTTTGTGTATATTTTGAAGATTAATTCTTTGTTAGTGGTTTCATTTGCAGACATTTTCTCCCATTCTGAAGATTTTCTTTTCATCTTAGCTATGGTTTTCTTGTGGGCTTCCCAGGTGACACTAGTGGTAAAGAATCTGCCTGCCAATGCAGGAGATGTAAGAGACTCAGTTTTGGTCTCTGGATTGGAAAGACCCCCTTGAGTAGGAAACGGTACCCCACTTAAGTATTTGTGCCTGGAGAATTCCATGGCAGTGGAGCCTGGCAGGCTCTAGTGCATGAGGCTGTAAAGAGTTGGACACAAATGAACACATATGGTTTCCTTTGATGTGTAAAAGTTTTAAGTTTAATTAGGTCCTATTTATTTATTTTTGTTTTTATTTTCATAACTCTAGGAGTTGGGTCAAAAAAGATCTTGCTGCCCCTATGCAATTTAAAATCATTTCCAGGACAGGATACCTAACTCTGATATTGGTATTTTGTGTGGTATGCATTCCTATCAAACAGATATTTTAATACTTCTCAGTATATAACATGAAACAAGTGTTTCCCTGATTAGACTTCTCAATATAGAATATGAAACAAATGATATAATGTAACCTTTTCTAACATAGTCAAAGTGTTGTGAATAAACTATAAAAGAATCACTGAAAAGTTGTTTTAATTAAAATGGAAAATGTAGTTGTCAAGAAAATTCTTACAGCTGAGCTGGGTATTATTATTATTATTTTGCATTTTTGTATTTCATTATTCAATGTTATTTAGCCTGAGAAACAAATCTCTTTATTCTGTATCAAGCTGATTTCTGTACCTTCTGGCTGGCTTGGTCAATGTGAGCACTGGGTGTCTGAGGGAATAAGAGGAGTGAACTTGGTTACTAATAAGAGGCATTGATGGGGTGGGTACTATTAATAGACTATTGTGTATGATTTGTCATGGAGTCCATATATCATAGGGTGGTATATTAAAGTGCTATGTCACATACATAAGCAGAAAAATATTCTAGATCTGTTGGGGTGAATTGATTCAGTTGACTACACAGGCATTTCTTATTTTCTTATTCCATTGCCAAATGAAGCCAATTTGTACCTGCATTCTCTTGACAGAGGGGCTAGAAAATTTCTTTGAAGGACTCTGTAATGTAACCACAATGAATCTTTCTTCAAGTGTCTTATAGTAGGACCTGTAGTGATTTATACAGTGACTAGTTATTAAGAAAAGGGAAATATTTTGAATTTCCACTCAGTTAAAAAGTATCTTTGATGCCAGTTCCTGAAAACGGTAACACCAGTCACACATGAAGTTTCATGATTTGTGGAGTGTTGTTCTGAGCCCGCTTCCCAGATCCAGTGAGGGTTATGACCCATGCTACTACTAAGAGTATTTCTTTAGTTCCAAACTATATGATCAAAAATGATCTAACTTACAAACTGGGAAAATTTCAACAATGAACCCTGATGGACAGGGTGACATTATGAAAGGAAGAACCAAATAGTAAGTCCTTGGAAGTGCCTCTCATCTCTGTTGTTGTTCAGCCACTAAGTCAAGTCTGACTTTTTGTGACCCCATGCCCTGCAGCACGCAGACTTTCCTGTCCTTCACCGTTTCCCCGAGTTTACTCAAATTCATGTCCATTGAAATAATCTCATCTATATCCCCTTATATTCAAAAGGGTGAAGCGGGGGAAGCACTACAGTATCCCTGAGAGATTTTTGAAGGGAGTTCAGAAATTAATGCAAAAAATCAAAGATTTTACAAATGCAGGATTAATAAGTTTTACTTCATATCTCTTCACCTTTTGCCTGTGCAAAAGTCAAACAGGTTGTGGAAAATGACTGTGTATTATTATATCCTAAATCTGGAATTGATTCTAATTCCAACCATAGTTCCATATGGGATATATTTGCAGTAGCAAATCACAATAAACCCAGACATCTGGTATGTACCTCTTAAGCTAGTAAATTGATTCTTTTCCATTTATATCACCAAAAGTAATCAGAAGCAATATATATTCATGTGGCAAAGAACATTTTTATATATCAATTTTCTTGCACTCTGTTACCTTGCTTGTTTCATATTCTACATAATAGTACCTCTGACCAACAAACTCATTTTTATGACAAAATATAACCATACAGAATTTATAAAGATTAATATGTGCCTATCAACACAAAGTAACTGACTTGGTAGAATAATGGAGTAGCATGCCAAGTGAGATACAATGTGTTTGAGATTAGAGTTATTTCCTATAGGATGTGAATATATTTTCCCTTAACCATTGACTACTATGATTGGAACCTTCTCCATGACTTTCTTAGAGAGCAAGGGAGAGGAAGGTAGTATCCACTTCCATGACCACGCCCAGTGATTCCTTTAAGGATATTATGTTTCCCATCAGAGTGAATTTAGAATCAATAGATTTCAATGGCCCAGAATCAAAGCCGGGGATAATTATACCAGAGAACACAGCAAAGACTCCATTGATTTAGAAGCTAACACTGCACAAAGTTATTCTGAATTCTTCATGCACCTTGCCCAGTGGTCAGAAGAGTTGACTCATCAATCGTTTGCTTAATTCGACTTATAAAGAGTAATTTGAATTGATGCCTCATAGAATAAGAAATACTATCTCTGAATTTCTAGGGGCTTCCCATCAGCATTTCTTAGCATTCCCTTGCTCAGTAATACTGGTCTGTGTAATCTGTGGTAGCCCATTAAGAATAAGACCACTGTGATCTTGGACCCAAGAATGAAAATTTGGGTTAGATTAATTGAGATCTGTAGTAAAATAAGATGTCTTTAAATTATTTTTCACTTATGTCTTTGACTAGAAATTGCCTTTCCCTTGAATCAGTTGGAGAAATTAAGAACTTTGATCAATAGACTCTGGGTGAAATATAGCACCAGTCTGAACTCTGACTTCGAGAGCCTGGCATTTTCCACCTCCTGTCTCTTAGAATACTTACTCCACTTACTATGGAGAAATCCAGCTCAGATGTAAGAAGTCTGGCTACTCTGAGAGTGCTGAAAATGTAAACAGTCCAACTAAGCCCATGCTTCCAACCATCCTCATAGTTATGAATTAAATTGAGTCCTTCCTCCAAAAGATATGTTGAAATTCTAACCCTGAGCATCTCAGAATACAAGCTTATGTGGAAATAGGATCAGTGTAGATGTAAATAGTTAAGATCTTATTGGAGTAGGTAGGCCCTTATTCCAAAATGACTGCTATCCTTATAAGAAGACAATATGATATGAAGAAACAGGCGGAGACATCCATGCATCCATGTGACAAAGGAGGCAGAGATTGGAATAATGTATCTACAAACCAAGAAGGCCAATGATTGACAGCAAGCACCAGAACTTATAAGAGGCAAAGAAGGATTCTCCTTTACATGTTTCAAAGAAAGTATGGCCCTGTCAACACCCTGACTTTAGACTCCTAGCCTCTTAAAATACATTTCTGGTATTTTAAGCTTCCCTGTTTGTAGTTCTTTGTTATAACAGAGCTGGGAAACTAATATAGCCACCAAAGCATCAGATATATGGGAAAAAACAACAAAAATCAGCTTGAACCCTTCAGTCTAGCCCAGCCATCATAAGTCAGGAGTTCATGCATAAGGATCAGGTGTTATGGCTACCTAACTTTGCTCCTGGGATATTGCATCTCCCTGTTGAAATATTTTACCTTGTGCAGAAAGACCCTCTATTCAACTCTTCTTAATTCACCATTCTTATTATGCCATCACTTTTTTACAGTTGTATTTTATTTTTCAATTCTTTGAAAATATTTAAATTTTTATTGAAGTAGAATTTATTTACAATGTGTTAGTTTTCAGGTATAGAGGAAAGTGATTCGTTATTATGTATATATAAATTGTAAGTTGCAAATATATGTATATGTATCCTTTTTCAGATTCTTTTTTCTTATTGATTATTACAAAATGTTGAGTATAGTTCCTTCTGTTGTATGGTAGGTCCTTGTTAGCTATTTTATTTATAGTAGTGTGTATTTCTTAATCCCAAACTCCTAATTTCTCCTTCCACATCCCTTTTGGTGCCCATGCATTGTTTTCTTATGTTTGTGAGTGAGTTCATTTCTGTTTTGTCAGTATATTCATTTGCATGATATTTTAGTTTCCATATAGGTGATATTATATGATATTTGTCTTTCTCTTTCTGACTTACTTTACCTAGTATAATATCTAGGTTCACCCATGTTGCTGCAAATGACATTATTTTGTTCTTTTCTATGACTAATATTCCATTATATATATGTGCCACATCTTTATCCATTCATCTGTAGATGACATCTAAGTGGCTTTTATGTCTTGGCTGTTGTAAATAGTGCTGCTATAAAACACTGGGGTGCATGTATCTTTCTGAATTACACTTTTCTCTTCATGTGATCTTGAATCATTTGCCACAACTCCTGAAATCTAACTGATATAAAAATGGGCCAAATGCAATAACTTCAGACTAAAGTAAAGTTAGGGAGGGAAAGTCTTGATGAAGCATTGCATAAATATGTTAATGGAGAGAATAGAGTGGGAAAATCTGCAGCCATGAGTCTTCAGCTATATCAGATCAAATTAGAAATACTCTGTGAAATCAAAAGCATAGACAACATAATCCCCCTACACATTTGTATATTTTTGAGCATAAATGTAAAATCATAACTAATTCAGAAAAGAAATGACAAAAATGATCTATCATAAAACAATGTTTCCATATGTTAATATTTGGAAAAAATGTGCTAGAATATAGACATGTCCAAAAGTTTCCCAAATGTCTCCTAATTTATGATATTGTTATGTTTATAAATCACTTTTCAAAGGAAAATATCAGAAGATCTTCATCACAGAAAGTAATTATCTTGGGAGAGTTAATGGCTCATTGTGGAGACAAGTAGCCCACAGTAAAGCTTAGCACACTGACATTCAGAGGCCTTGTAGAACAAGAATAAATTCCTGCCTCCCACCCTAAACCGAATATTATGGCATCCAGTCCCATCACTTTATGATAAGTGGAGGAAAAACTGTGGAAAATTCTTAAAGAAATATGAATACCAGACAACCTTACCTACCTCCTGAGAAATTTGTATGCAGGTCAAGAAGCAGCAGTTAAGATTGGGCATGAAACAATGGACTAGTCCAAAACTGGGAAAAGAGAACACCAAGGCTTTATATTGCCAACTTGCTTATTGAACTTCTATGCAGAGGACATCAGGTGAAATTTAAGGCTGGGTGAAGCTCAAGCTGAAATCAAAGTTGCCAGGAGAAATATCAACAACCTCGGATGTGCAGACACCAGCCTCAGACACAACTCTTATAGCAGAAAGGGAAGAGGAACTGAAAAGTTTCTAGGTGAATGTGAAAGAGGAGAGTGAAAAAGCTGACTTAAAACTCAGCATTCAAAAAACAGATTATGGCATTCAGTCTCATCACAAATAGATGGAAAGGCAATGGAAACAGTGACAGACTGTTTTCTTGGGCTCCAAAATCACTGCAGTGATAGCAGCCACAAAATTAAAAGACTCTTGCTCCTTCGAAGAAAAACTATTACAAACCTAGACAACATATTAAAAAGCAGAGATATCACTTTGCCAACAACAGTCCATCTAGTCAAAGCTATGGTTTTTCCAGTAGTAATATGTGGATGTGAGAGTTAAACCATAAAGAAGGTTGAACACCGAAGAACTGATGGTTTCAAATTGTGGTGCTGGAGAAGACTCTTGAAGCCTTTTGGATAGCAAGGAGGTCAGACCAGTCAATCCTAAATGAAATCAACCCTGACTATCCACTGGAAGGACTGATGATGAAGCTGAAGTTCCAGTATTTTGGCCACCTGATGCAAAGAATTGAATCATTGGAAAAGACCGTGATTCTGGGAAAGATTGAGAGCAGAAGGAGAAGGGAATGACAGAGGATGAGATGGCTGGATGGCATCACCGACTCAATGGAAATGAATTTGAACAAACACCGGGAAATAGTGAAGGGTAAGGAAGCCTGGTGTATCGCAGTCCATGGAGCCACAAAGAGTTGGACGTGACTGAGTAATTGAAAAACAACTGTGTGATAAAAGAACCAAAAAAGACGTCTATGAACCAGGAAGTAGTCACTTACCAGAACATAACCATGTCACCTTGAACTTCAAATTTTAGCCTCTAGAACTATGACAAACAAGAACTGTTGTTTAACACGTTGTTGGTATTTTGTTGCAGCAACCTGAACAGACTAAGACCACATACTTGGAGTTTGAGCACAAACAAAACAGACTGCCAAAAGACCCCAATGGATGCTCTAGAAGATTTAAAAATTATGAAAATAAATTTCATATTATAGAGCAAAATATCTTAAAGTCCAACATGCATCTTTATTTTGAAAGAATATTGCATTACTCTCTCTTCACAACTTTGAAAAACAAATAAGATAAACAAAATATGACCTGAATCAAGAAACATCCACAATGAATTTCAGAATCCCAAGGATAAGTAGAAAATTTTTAAAGATTCCAAGGAGATGGATAGAGAAAAACATTACCATCAAACACACACACAAAAATCACATAAATTATGTCATAATAAAGTAGATTTTAATTGGCCACAAAGTTCTCATAACTCCTGTTTATTATGAGACAATGGGAAATTACTTTAAAGCAACAAATAAAAATAATTTGGGATCTAAAACTTAAGATACGTAAATATTATTGATGAAAAATTCAGGAATATTTTTAGCAATATTTTCAGCAATATTTACTCAGAAAATGTGCTTGTATTAATTTTTCACATTAAATTACTATATATTGTTATTCACTTAATAATGACAGAGTGTGGTTGCAAGATTTAGCATGCAATAAAAGTAGGCATAACACAGAAAGGGAGTAAAAAAAAAATCCCAAAGTTGAAGATTTGTACAGCAGAATGAATACAAACAGGTCTGTAGGACTGTTTTCTTAAGAACAATCAAAGTTCTAAGATAAGAGGTGAAAGATAAAACCAGTCAGGAGGCTCAGGGTAACATGAAGATACGTGAAATCACTTTATTTTCTTTTAATTTGATGAAGGAGAAAAGTAGCCAGAAATTCCTGGAAAAGGCAAGAATACAGTCAAATCAATAGTCTAAATATGCAGCTGAATAAAATGTGACATAATTTTAAGCAGTTAAGGAAATAAGTAAAACATTAATCTCAATGCTGGAAGCACCGGATCATTTCCCATGGTTTGCAACAAAACCAGTCACCTAGTGTGAAGAGCCCACTCATTGGAAAACACCCTGATGATGAGAAAGATTGAGGGCAGAAAGAGAAGGGGTCGACAGAGGATGACATGGTTGGATTCATCACCAACTCAATGTACATCAGTTTGAGATATCCAAAAGATAGTGAAGGACTGAGAAGCCTAGCACATTGAGGTCTATTGGGTTGCAAGTGAATGACTTAGAGACTGAACAACTACAACAACAGAATTAAAAATATAAATGAATAAAAGTAAAAACAAATATGGCCCTGCAATCAACAATGCATAATCATTATGACATATATTCTCTTTTTGATGTTCAGATTTTAAGATCTACCTATAGACAAAGCAAATGAGACTTAGCTATAAATTCTAAGGAAATTGTGATATTGAGAACTTCCACACTCTGGCAGCGGGAAATAAGAGTAGGCTTCTACACTGTCAGGCTTTCCCTGGTAGCACAGTTGGGAGAGAATCAGCAGTGCAGGAGACCCCGGTTCAATTCCACGGTTGGGAAATCTGGCATAGGCTACCCACTCCAGTATTCTTGGGTTTCCCTTGTGGCTCAGCTGGTAAAGATTCCACCTGCAATGTGGGAGACCTGGGTTAAATTTCTGAGTTGGGAAGATCCCCTGAAGCAGGGAATGGCTACCCACTCCAGTATTCTGGCCTGGAGAATTCCATGGACTGGATGGTACATAGGGTTACAAAGAGTCGGACATGATTGAGCGACTCACTTCACTTCACTTCTACACCATCATCTGTGGAAATGAAGGAGGGTTCCAGGCCCAGGAATCCTTGCCCATTTTTGGTGAACCAGCTTCCATCTTTCCCAGTATTCATCACCTCACTGAAAGTATGTGGAATCTCACATCATGCTTTTTACCTCTGTTTGTGCTCCTCTCCACTGGAATCTAAGACTCTTGGGTCATCTGTTATTACAGAAACTTACCCACCTAAAGTGGCCATTTAATATAAAGTGAAAAGAAAGTGTTAGTCACTGAGTTGTGTCCAACATTTTATAGCCACAGGGACTGTAGCCTGCCAGGCTCCTCTATCCATGGAATTCTCCAGACAAGAATACTGAAGTGTGTAGCCATTTGCTTCTCCAGGGGATCTTCCTGACCCAGGGACAGAACCTGGGTCTCCCTCATTGCAGAGAGATTCTTTCCCATCTGAGCCACCAGGACCACTCAATATATTCTTCCCCAATTCTTATACCTTTTTTATTAATTAGTTTATTTTAATTGGAGACTAATTGCTTAATATTGTGGTGGTTTTTGCTATACATTGACATGAATCAGCCACAGACTTTTAGGACTCACTGTCCATCAGTCATATCTTTTACCTGATCTTTTACATAATCATAATCTCTGATCTGCTACATTCTTAGAATCAAAACTGACTTTCTTAAAAATACTTAAAGGGCACTGCTTAAATCATGAAGAAAGATAAGCCCTTAGTAACAGCTTTCCTAATTTTTGGTCTCAATCAGTGACCTTGTTTACTAGTCCATTAAGGAAATAAATCAATAGGAAATCCCACTGATGGTTGTGTTCCTACCACCATAACTACCAATGTACCTGCATTTGTGCCCACATAATCTGCATTCCCTACTGTGAGTAAAAATTCAATGTTCATACTACAGTTTGAAATCAGTTCTTCACTATTTCTTTCCCAAGGACATTGCTCCAACAGTTTTTTCCTCAGTGTTGTATCATCTGTTATTTACTTCTCTACCAAATGTATTCTCTTATGCAAACAAGCAGTATTGGTCATCTTAAAACAACTAAGCTTTAAAACAGAAGAAAACTCTTGACTTTTTCTACTAAAAAGGAAAATTGGTAACAATAATCCTTGACTTGTTCACATCCAGTTTCTAATTACTGTGATCATATATTTTCTTTAATGTACTCTAGTCAATTTTTCAACTCCATGTTAAAAATGCAGAGTCATTACTCCCCCAAGCCTCATCTTACTGAACATAACAACTTTGGCAAATTTGATCACCTCTGTCTTCTAGAAGTATTTTCTTATCACTTTATTTTGAATATCATGCAGTCATTATCATTTTTCATTCTTTTAAAATGTTTCTTATTATTTGTCTCATTTGTACATTTTCTCTAATATTGGAATTTCTCGCTTTTGTAAACATTTTAAAATCTAGATAAATGCATCTACTCTTTTGACATCAAATCATAATACTATGTTTGGAAAATCCCCAAATGTATAAATGTCTCTACTATGAAACTTTGTCTTGTATAGTCAATGGATACTCAAAGTTCTACCTCAGATTTCTAATATGGACCCAAATAAAATTTTTAAAAAAATTATACATCTGACCCCTTCCTAAATTGTAATCTTGGTTTCACTGCAGTCTTCCATATGTTGTTAAGTAAGTCCACTCTGACTTTCAGGCCAATAATCTTATAATATTTTGAATTATTTCTGTCCTCACATCCTGTCTAACTCACCATTAAATCTTGTTAGATATAACATCTCTCCAGATCCTGAGTACATCTCACGTACTTTCCAGCTAGGATTTTGGTCCAGTACACCATCTTTTACCAGCATCAGAGTGTTTCAATAGTTTCTTAGTTGATCATCTTACTTCTGTTCTTGACCCCTTATAGCAAATTTTCATTACAAGCTTCAACCCTCTGAGAATGTAGTTTAGATCACATCATTCCTCTACACATATATGGGGTGTGTATGTGTGTGTGTGTGTGTGTGTGTATGTGTGTGTGTGTGTGCTCCATCATGTCTGACTCTTTGTAGCCCCATGGACTGTAAACTGCTAGAGTTCTCTGTCCATGGGATTTCCCAGGCAGGAATATTTGAGTGGGTTACCATTTCCTTCTCCAGGGTATTTTCTTAACCCAGGGGTCAAACCCATATCTTTTTGTCTCCTGCTCTGGCAAGTGGATTATTTACCACTGAACCACCTGGGAAGTCCAGTACATGATAGTGTATTTCTAAAAACTGATTTTGTTTTTTAATCTAACCCTCTTTTTCCAATATCCTCCTTCCAATAATATTGGCCCCAATGTTTCTTTTTAAACAAGAAAAAAGAATAGTTATTTTTCATATGAGTAGTAAAATGAGTAAGTGAAAGTTGCTCAGTCATGTCTGACTCTTTGCAACCCCATGGACTGAACCCTACCAGGCTCCTCTGTCTATGGAATTCTCCAGGTAAGAATACTGGAGTGGTTAGCACTCCCTTCTCCAGGCGATCTTCCTAACCCAGGGATAGAGTTTAGGTCTCCTGCATTGCAGTTGAATGCTTTACCAGCTGAGCCAGCAGGAAGGCCCATAGTGAGTAAAGGATTCATCCAACTATATAACTGTCATCAAAGTCAATAGGCTAAAAATATCTCAGTTTCACTATTTAGCTTATCCCTCAGAACACACAAAGTTATTCATAAAATAGAAAAAAAATTATACTGAGTCACACAGGGCTTGCTTACATATCATTAATTAGGGTGAGAAAATATGGATATATATTATTTTAAAAATTCAGGAGGGGGTGGCGCACGCACCATTTCTAGTCGTTTTCAAAGCACCTCGTGCTGGTTCTCACGGGCCCGGCCACAGGCCCCAGCTCTGCCCTGCATAATAAAATGGCTAATCAGGTGAATGGTAATGTGGTACAGTTAAAAGAAGAGGAAGAACCAATGGATACTTCCAGTGTAAATCACCCAGAACACTACAAGACACTGATAGAGGCAGGCCTCCCTCAGAAGGTGGCAGAAAGACTTGATGAACTATTTCAGACAGGATTGGTAGCTTATGTCGATCTTGATGAAAGAACAATTGATGCTCTCAGGGAATTTAATGAAGAAGGAGCTCTGTCTGTACTACAGCAGTTCAAGGAAAGTGACTTATCACATGTTCAGAACAAAAGTGCATTTTTATGTGGAGTTATGAAGACCTACAGGCAAAGGGAGAAACAGGGGAGCAAGGTGCAAGAGTCCACGAAGGGACCTGATGAAGCAAAGATCAAGGCCTTGCTTGAAAGGACTGGTTATACCTTGGATGTAACCACAGGATAGAGGAAGTATGGTGGCCCTCCCCCAGACAGTGTGTACTCTGGCGTGCAACCTGGAATTGGAACAGAAGTCTTTGTAGGTAAAATACCAAGAGATTTATACGAGGATGAATTGGTGCCCCTTTTTGAAAAGGCTGGTCCCATTTGGGATCTGCATCTTATGATGGATCCACTGTCTGGTCAGAACAGAGGGTATGCATTCATCACCCTCTGTGGAAAGGAAGCCGCGCAGGAAGTTGTTAAACTGTGTGACAGCTATGAAATTCTCCCTGGTAAACAGCTTAGAGTGTGCATTTCTGTGGCAAACAACAGGCTTTTTTGTTGGGTCAATTCCAAAGAATAAGACTAAAGAAAACATTCTGGAAGAATTCAGTAAAGTCACAGAGGGTTTGGTGGATGTTATTCTCTATCATCAACCCGATGACAAAAAGAAGAATCGGGGGTTCTGCTTCCTTGAGTATGAGGATCACAAGTCAGCAGCACAAGCCAGACGCCGGCTGATGAGTGGAAAAGTAAAAGTGTGGGGAAATGTAGTTACAGTTGAATGGGCTGACCCTGTGGAAGAAACAGATCCAGAAGTCATGGCTAAGGTGAAAGTTTTATTTGTGAGAAACTTGGCTACTACAGTGACAGAAGAAATATTGGAAAAGTCATTTTCTGAATTTGGAAAACTTGAAAGAGTGAAGAAGTTCAAAGATTATGCATTTGTTCATTTCAAAGACAGAGTAGCAGCTGTTAAGTCCATGGATGAAATGAATGGCAAAGAAACAGAAGGGGAAGAAATTGAAATAGTCTTAGCCAAGGCACCAGACAAGAAAAGGAAAGAGTGCCAAGCTGCTAGACAGGCCTCCAGGAGTACTGCGTATGAAGATTATTACTATCACCCTCCTCCTTGAATGCCACCTCCAATTAGAGGTCGGGGTCGTGGTGGGGGGAGAGGTGGATATGGCTACCCTCCAGATTACTATGGCTATGAAGATTACTATGATGATTACTATGGTTATGATTATCACGACTATCGTGGAGGCTATGAAGATCCCTACTACGGCTATGATGATGGCTATAAGTAAGAGGAAGAGGAGGAGGAAGGGGAGGGCGAGGTGCTCCACCACCACCAAGCGGGCGGGGAGCACCACCTCCAAGGGGTAGAGCTGCCTACTCACAGAGGGGTCACCTTTGGGACCACCAGGAGGCTCTAGGGGTGGCAGAGGGGGTCCTGCACAATGGCAGAGGCTGTGGTTCCCGTGGATTCTCGAGGCAACCGTGGGGGCAATATAGGAGGCAAGAGAAAGGCAGACGGGTACAACCAACCTGACTCCAAGCGCCGTCAGACCAACAACCAACAGAACTGGGGTTCCCAACCCATCGCTCAACAGCTGCTTCAGCAAGGTGGTGACTATTCTGGTAACTATGGTTACAATAATGACAACCAGGAATTTTGTCAGGATACTTATGGGCAACAGTGGAAATAGACAAGTGAGGGCTTGAAAATGATATTGACAAGATACGATTGGCTCTAGATCTACATGCTTCAAAAAAAATGTGGCTTATCTGTTTCATCTTTAAGTAGCAATTTGCTGCCATTTGTATTTGGCTGAAGAAATTACTATTGTGTATATACTCAAGTCTATTTTTTCCTCTTTTCATAAATGCTTTTGGACATTATTGGGCTTGCAGAGTTCCCTTATTCTGGGAGTTACAATGCTTTTATCGTTTCAGGCTTCATTTGAGCTTCAAAACAAGCTGAGCACACTGTTAAAATCATGATTTTGCAGAACCTTTGGTTTTGGACAGTTTCATTTTTTGGATTTGGGATAGCTTACATAGGGGTATGGACTATGCTGTAAATAAAAATACAAGCTAGTGCTTTGTCTTAGTAGTTTGAAGAAATTAAAAGCAAACAAATTTAACTTTTCTTGTTTTGAAAATAACCTATGATTGTATGTTTTGCATTCCTAGAAGTAGGTCAACTGTGTTTTTAAATTGTTATAACTTCACACCTTCTTGAAACCTGCCCTACAAAATTTGTTTGGCTTAAACGTCAAAGCAGTGACAATTTGTTCTTTGATGTGATTGTATTTCCAATTTCTTGTTCATGTAAGATTTCAACAAAACTCAAAAATCTATTCAAAACATTACCTATTTCAAAAAAAAATTCAAACTATTTTAGAACTGATATTTTTAGTTAAATGGAAAGCTTTTTTTTTTTTTTCCAGTGCGAATAAACATTTCCATCCTTATAGGATTTCACCAAGATCTTAGAAGTATCTAGCTAGAATCTTAGCATAGAAGTGGTAGATGGTTCTTTGTGTTTATACACTGTTTTATATAATATATAAATTCTTAATCCATGACCTTCAGGACCCTCTTGACTGAGAAGTGTAGGCTGATGGAGATGTCTATTAGACAATCTTATATGCTATTAATTTAATTTTTTGAAAGTAGATGTTGTATAAATGAGGGGAGAGGTAATTATTCCCTATCCATACAAGTTATGTTATGGTAAATATCTTTGCAAGATCTGTTTGTTATTTGTGATAATATAGATGTTGTATAAATGAGGGGAGAGGTAATTATTCCCTATCCATACAAGTTATGTTATGGTAAATATCTTTGCAAGATCTGTTTGTTATTTGT
>CM035280.1:1667369-1693484 GCA_020226075.1 Hydropotes inermis | reverse complement strand
AAGTAAAAAATGATTCCACAATTAAAAGTGTCTTTTGACTTGTCCTCCTACTGTATCTAAAGCAATGTAAAATTCAATAAAAATTATCTACTCTGAAGAACTAATTCTGTCCATCTGAGCATTTTCTAATTGAGAGTCCTTCCATGTATAATGTTTTTCTTTTTTTTTTTTTTAATTGATTTACAGGTTTTCATGATTTGAAGCTCATTCATCTAAGTTTTTTTTCCCCAATGATTCTATTTCAGTAAATATGTGTTTTTATTTCCTAAAATGCAATAGGATAGTTTTCTTCAATACTCCCACAGCATTTGACAGTGTTTCTCTTTATTGTGTGTGTGTGTGTGTTTTCCTAAGTTTTTTTTTTTTTTTTAATTTTTTATTGGAGGATAATTGCTTTAAATATTTACTGGTCGGGGATCGGGATGGGGAATACATGTAAAGCCATGGCTAATTCATGTCAATGTATGACAAAAACCACTACAATATTGTAAAGTAATTAGCCTCCAACTAATAAAAATAAATGGAAAAAAAATATTTACTGGTCTCTGCCATACATCAACATAGATCAGTCACAGGTATGCATATGTTCCCTACCTCTTGAAGCTCCCTCCCACCTCCTGCCCCATCTCTCCTGTAGGGAAAGAGCAAATTAACCAAGAGAGGCTGGTCAGGCTCTCTCACTCCGTGGCCTCTCGCTCTCGTCCCACACTTTGTAAATAATGACTGCGTAACATCTGAGATCACTTACAGCACTGAGCCTGCGTGTCGCGAGGCTGATGTAACAGCTGAGACCACACATAGCACTTCACATGCACGTCATGAGGTGCTCGCTTCGTCATGGGCACTTTGTGCAGCCCGCCTGCTTGAGCTTCACCATGAGAGCCCTGACTGCTGCTGCCCTGGGGCTACGCTGGAGCAGCATCAGGGCTATGCTGCATGAGGTTATGTTCTGGCAGTGTTTTGACTATGTTATGGCTATACTGTGGCTATGTTATGGCTGCTAGTATGGCTGCGGTGACACTCAGGAGAGACTAAATGTGTCTGCAACTCCTATGGCTCCTCAAGTCTTCTTCCGGCCTCTGAGCTTCCACCTTGCCTACCCTGAGCTCAGCAAACAGTGTGGACAGTTTGAACAGAATCAGAAATACACCACCCCTCCGGGTTGTCACAGAGCACTGGGTTGGGCTCTTAGCGTCCCATTGCAAATTCCCTTTATTTCTTTTACCTATGGGAATATATATGTTTCCTTCTACTCTCTCAATCTGCCCCACCATATCCTTCACATATTGTCCATAAGTCTGTTCTCTAAGTCTGTATCTCCACTGCTGCCCTGAGAATAGGTTCATTAGTGGCATCTTTCTAGATTCCATGTGAAAGTCACTCAGTTGGGTCCGACTCTTTGTAACTCCTTGGACTGTAGTCCATTGAATTCTCCAGTCCAGAATACTAGAGTGGGTAGTTATTCCCTTCTCCAGGGGATCTTCCCAACCCAGGGATCGAACCTAGGTCTCCCACATTGCAGGTGGATTCTTTACCAGCTAAGCCACAAGGGAAATCCCCAGATTCATATACAATATTTGTCTTTCTCTTTCTGACTCACTTCACTCTGTATGATGGGCTCTAGGTTCATCCACCTTTTGACTCATTAGGACTGATTCAAATGCATTTCTTTTTATAGCCGAGTAATATTCCATTGTATATATGTACCACAGTTTTGGGGAAGATCCCCTGGAAAAGGGAATGGCAACCCACTTCAGTATTCTTGCCTGGAGAATTCCATGGACAGGGGAGGCTGGCAGGCTCCATTGGTTCGAAAAGAGTCAGACAGGTCTGAGTGACTAACACTTTCAGTTTCACCACAATTTCTGTATCCATTCACCTGTCAATGGACATTTAGGTTACTCCTATGTCCTAGCTATTGTAAAAAGTGCTGCAATGAACATTGAGGTACATGTGTCTATTTCAATTATGGTTTATTCAGGGTTTATGCCTAGTAGTGGGATTGCTGGATCATACAGTAGTTCTATTTCTGGTTTTTTAAAGAATCTCCATACTCTTTGATCCACCTCCTAGAGTAATGGAAATAAAAACAAAATAAACAAGTGGGATTTATTAAACTTGAAAGCTTTTGCTCAGCAAAGGAGACAATAAACAAGATATAAAAAGGAAACCCTCAGAATGGGAGAAAATAATTGCAAACTAAACAACTGACAAATGATTAATTTCAAAAATACACAAGCAGCTCATGCATCTCAATACCAGAAAAACAGACAACCCAATTGAAAAATGAACAGAAGATCTAAACAAGCATTTCCCCAAAGAAGACAGTCAGATGACCATTAAATAAGAGTATTTTTTTTTAATCTGTAAAGTCCAGTTGTAAATTCCTCAAAACAGAAATACCATCTTATATATCTTAATTCTCTGGACAATGCTAATTGCAGTCTGAACAGAGTTTCTGACAAAACTTTGATATTTTCATGGCTGATAGATTGAACTCTGCTGTAGTCTGTTTAAAAAAGACAAAGCAATATTGTAGTGAAAGCTTATTAATATCATGATATAACATTGGCCCTGAGAACTGCGTACATTGGCCACAGAACACAGTAATGACAGCACCAAAATGCAAATTAAAATAAGTTCTATCTTTAGTTATGCTTTTAGTAAATGATAATTCACCTATTTCTTTGCCACACGTCTTAGCCTAAAACTCAGATTATTTACTGATACAAGATTTTATTATACTATGACTAGATTATCCCTATAACTCTCAAATTTCTTTAGTTTAAAAATAACCTACTTAATTTGTAAAATGCCATGACTCTCATTTCATTATATAAACTTACCTTTTAATTGTCTTTTAAGTGAATAATGATTCTTAATCATTTCAATGCATATATATGTTTTCATTTATTTATATTAGTTGGAGGCTAACTACTTTACAATATTGTAGTGGTTTTTGCCCGTGGCTGATTTGATGCATATACATATTTGCTCTATGTGTATTATGTACATTCATTTTCCTCTCATATGTAGTTTCTTAATATATCAGTACTTATTACATTCTGATATTATTACTCATTTTAATCACCCCATAAACATATAATACTGCTCATTTATATGTTTAATAAGGTTTTTAATTAAAATAACTATGATGGGGAAATTAGTACATAAAACATGAATTCCCCTAGTATTTCCTTAAATCAACTTCCATACCAAAATATAGGCAAAAATAAATATTACTATTATTAACATTAAAGTGAAGTGAAAGTCTCAGTTGCTTAGTTGTGTCCAACTCATATGATGCTGTGGACTTTAGCCCGCCAAACTCCTCTATCCATGAGATTCTCCAAACAAGAATACTAGAGTGGATAACCATTCCTTTCTCCAGGCAGTCTTCCCAACCTAGGGATCAAAACCAGGTCTCCTGAATTGTAGGCAGGCTCTTTACAGACTGAGCAACCAGGCAAGGCCAGTATTAGCGAGTCAATTTAATTTAAAAAGCTATAAGCTGCAGAGCCTGTCTTAAAGATCTACCCATTGTCACAAATAAAAGGAAAGAGTTATGCTTAGAGATAAATTATATGTTAAAAGCAACTAAAAGGAAACCATCAGTGTAGTGAAGGAGAGTTATGATTTACTCCCCGTGGCCCAATGCATATAAGGCATTTTGTACTGACAACCAAATGTTTCCTGTTTCCCAAAGCTTCAAATAAGGATAATTACCTGTTCGTAGCTAGATAGGGTTCTAATCAAGATTTACACCAACACATACATGTTTAATAGGCTTTCCTTGTGACTCAGCTGGTAAAGAATCTGCCCACAATGAGGGAAACCTGGATTCAATCCCTGGGTTGGGAAGATCCCCTAGGGAAGGGAAAGGTTACCCATTCCAGTATTCTGGCCTGGAGAATTCTATGGACTGTATAGTCCATGGGGTTGCAAAGAGTTGGACATGACTAAGCAACTTTCACTTTCACTTTTCATACATGTTTAGTAAAGGCAAAGACAGGTGAGAAGCCCAGTAACTTTCTCTACCTAAGAAATCACATTTTGGTCTTTAAAACATTTTGAATTTATTTTTGTTAGGAAGTGTTCTAATTTCATTCTTTTATATGTAGCTGTGCACTTTTCCCAGCATCACTGATTAAAGAGACCATCTTTTCTTTACTGCATATTCTTGCCTCCTTTGTCAAAGTCAAGGTGCCCAGACAGAGTAACATTGAAACATATACATTACTATATGGAAAATTAGATAGCCAGTGGGAATTTGCTGTATGATGCAGGCAACCCAAAACCTGTACTCTGTGACAGCCTAGAGGGGAGGGATGGAGTGGGAAGTGGGAGAAAGTTTCAAGAGGGAGGGGACATGTGTGTACCTATGGCTGATTCATGTTGGTATGTGTCAGAAACCAACATAATACTGTAAAGCAATTTCCTCCAATTAAAATTTTAAATTAAAAAAAATGAAATCACATTTCTTCATTTTACATTTTTGAACCTATTTTTTCCCCTTCTCAGATTTCTATATCACTATAACACTTGTATGTGACTGCTGTTTCTTCAGCTTACAGCTGTTCCCAGTTTAGTTTGGCTTTACATATTATTACTTGAGATGGTAAATAAGGAAGCAACTGTGGCAGAACAACTCTTAGAAATGCTTAAACTTCTCAGCATTCATTAAGAAACTTTAAAAGGGACTGCAGAGAAATAAAATATGAAATTTTTGCTATCAGTTTTTAGATATGTTCTAAATGCATATGAAGGATCAGTATAAATATGGCTCATAAGAGCAATAATTCAAAAAAATTAAGTACTTCTCTTAAAATAATATTTTCAACTTTCAAGGAGTTAATTTATTTTAATTAAGGGGAAAAAAATAAACCCTGACCTAAATCAGTCTTCAAGAAAAGCAACAATAACAAGAAAAATCAAAAAGGAAAATCAGAATATATTCATACCATTATGAAATTTAAAAAAAATGTGTGGATTGATGTCTAATAACATCAGACAGAAACACAAATTATATACCTTGGACTTCATAAAATTATGAATATGGGTCATATTTTTAGTCAAATATGACTTTTAATGAAAGAGAAATATATATGATGAAAACATTACATGGGAAATCTGTGAAATTGCAAAACTTGAAACTGGGCATTTATTTTATAAATAGTCCCCTCTTTTCCTTATGTAATGTAGTCTTTTCACTTCTACCTGCAACCTATTTCCTCTTAAGTATAAGAATACTTCCTAAGAAAAATTTTAAAAAATGCAAGAAAACCCCAATATTTATTACTGGAACTTACTGTTCCAAGTATAAAATGAAGTCTGGAGAACTGAGGCTTGACTAAAAGTTTAAAATACTTAGAGACAGCAGCTGTCATTGATGACTTCTGCAGTTAGGCTGGCAAGCAAGTATCTCAATATCAGAACCCAGACTCCTCCATTAATTTGCCAGTCCTCTAAGTAGGCGAACTCATCCATGAATGCCTTCCATCTGTTCCAACTGGTCCCTGTGTTTGTTATTTCTTAGATGGGTGCACACCGTCCAACTGTGACACAAACTCACAAATCAACTGTCAGGTAGTTGTGAAGATAAAGACGTAGGAAAGCAAATTCAACTCTGAAAACACTCTGACTCATAAAAATATCAGAATTAATCATTTTATTACTAAATGTCATAGCTTATCAGTGACCTTGTATTAATGCCTTTAATGGCAAGTTGTATATTATGGTTATTGTAATTTACTTTTTAGGAAAGGTCTCCAGTTATTTTGGATTTTACAAAATAGCTAGAAATGGAGAGAATATATTTCTTTTTCTTACACCTAATTATAAATAACTTGCAAGATTATATATGGTTTCTTGTTTATCATGGACAAATAAATAATTCTGTAAGAAAATAAGGAGATGTATAATAACAAAAATCATGAAACCACAGAGATGAAATTGTGCCTCAACTGAGATTAGTTTTAAGAATGTCAAGACATTTGATCAATAAAGTTGTCTATTCTGTTTTTGAAGATTCTTAAGCAAACTACCCTTTGTTAAAGACTCAGATAAATATCTCTGCTCTTTAACACTTCATTGACTATTCATAGCAAAGTTAATTATTATCAATTATCACTTCCAATTATTATCAGTGTTACTCCCATAATCATTTGATTATTGTACAAATCTATATTTACTTTGTAAATATAGATAATTTATGCCTGGCATAAATCTTTCTGAGTGGGATATTTATCTTTCTAACTACACTACACAATCTGTTTACAAGAGCATTGTTCTTCAAGGCTAAACCTATATATCCTTTTCTATTTTGTCTTTCAGAATAAAAATAAATGTATATAATAAAGATTACTTTCCATTTATGGTTATTACAAAATATTGACTATATTCCTCATGTTGTATAATGTACCTTTGAGCCTATCTTACAGCCAATAGTTTGTACATCTTAAATACCATTTATGCATTTATTTTTAAAAATCTTTATTTACATGTGTTCCCCATCCTGAACTCCCTTCCCATCTCCATCCCCATCCCATCCCTCTGGGTCATCCCAGTGCACCAGCCCTGAGCACTTGTCTCATGCATCCAACCTGGACTGGTAATCTGTTTCACACTTGATAATATACCTGTTTCCATGCTGTTCTCTAAGATCATCTCTTCCTCGCCTTCTCCCATAGAGTCCAAAAGTCTGTTCTAGACATCTGTGTCTCTTTTTCTGTCTTGCATATAGGGTTATCATTACCATCTTTCTAAATTCCATATATATGCATTAGTATACTGTATTGGTGTTTATCTTTCTGGCTTACTTCACTCTGTATAATGGGCTCCAGTTTTATCCATCTCATTAGAACTGATTAAAATGTATTCTTTTTAATGGCTAGTATTCCATTGTGTATATGTACCACAATATACCATTGTGTATATGTACCTTAAATACCATTTATTGCCCCTCTCCTCACTTCCCACTGGTAGCCACCAGGTTGTTTTCTGTATCTGTGACTCTGGTATTTTTTTTTTTAATATTCACTAATTTGTTTTATTTTTTATATTCCACATGCAAGAGATCTCATAGAGTATTTGTTTTTCTCTGACTTATTTTATTTAGCATAATGCCCTCCAAGTCTACCAAGTTTGGTGCAAGGGGCATAGCATCATTCTTTTTATGGCTGAGTCATATTCCATTTTATGTTTTTTTTTTTTTTTTAAATCCATTCCATCCATTGATGGGCACATAGTGAAAAGTAGTGAAAGTAGTAGTCTCTCAATAGTCTGACTCTTTGCAACCCCATGGACTGGAGCCTGCCAGGTTGTTCTGTCCTTGGAATTCTCCAGGCAAGAATACTGGAGTGGGTTTCCATGACATTTTCCAGTGGGTCTTCCTGATCCGGGGTTTGAACCCAGGTCTCCTGCATTTCAGGCATATTCTTTACCATTTGAGCTACCCAGGAATGGACACACAAATTACTTCCATATCTTGACTACTATAAATAATGCTGCCATGAACATTGGAATGCATGAATCTTTTTGAATTCGTTTTTTGGGTTTTTTTTTTTTTTTTTAAATTTGAGTGGAATTTACAAGTCTTACAATAGTTTTATTTGTAGTTTCTTTTTTAGAAACCTTCATACTGTTCTTAGTGGCTGCACCAATTACCATTCCCACCAATAGTTTAGGAGGATTCCTTTTTCTCCACATCCTTGCCATCATTTGTTATTTGTGTGTGTGTGTGTGTGTGTGTGTGTGTGTGTGTGTGAAGATAGACATTCTGACAAGTGTGAGGTGATATCTCACTGTGGTTTTGACTTGCCATCCATGATGATTAGCGGTGCTGAGCATCTTTTTATGTGCCTATGTTGACCTTCTGCATATTAAGCCTATGTATTTTTAATCAGACAGTTGTGTGCATTTCAACCTTGGCTGATACTCTGACTTTCGATATGGACTTTGATTACTTATCCTCTGTTGGATTCTCATATGAAATTGCTAGTGTTAATACTACCTACCTCTAATTATGACTATAAAATGCTCATTATAGTGCCTTAAACTCAGTAATTACTCAGTGAAAAATAGCTATTAATGTGTTGTTGATATCGAGCAAAACTTAGTCTAAGACCCTCAAACAATTATTACAATAAATTGTATGGTACATTTCAGTACTTTCCATTCAAAAACTCTCAAAACATATCTAGAAAAAAATGCAGCATATGACATGGCAGCTGCAGTTGATGCTACAACTTAATTGAATTCAGGATAGTTTGTTGTTACTCTTTAGGATTCATCTGGTGTCTCCTGAGACAAGCTGGTGAATTTAGTACAGAAATGTTGAGGGATACTGCCCCTGTATTCCTTAGATCCCAGAGAATTCACTGATATCTGCCCTCTTGCTCCATAATGTGATATTACTTTCTATTTATTATCTTGAAAGTCTGTTACAGAAGCTTGCATTTGGTATCACTTTTTCTGATGAGCACACAGCCTGATATGAAAATTTCAACAACTACCAGGTACATCAATCCCACTCACATTCTCTTGAGCCCAGAAGATGATTACAAGATGGTCTAGGAATGCAGTTTACCCACTGTTTGCTGAACTATGTGAAGAAATATATTTATTACCTGGTCTCATCCAATCTGAGGGTTGGGCCTCCCTGATAGCTCATTTGGTAAATAACCTGTCTGTAATGCAGGAGACCTTAGTTTTATTCCTGGGTCATGAAGCTCCACTAGAGAAGGGATAGGCTACCCACTCCAGTATTCTTGGGCTTCCCTTGTGGCTCAGCTGGTAAATAATCTTCCCATAATACGGGAGACCTGGGTCTGATAACAGGTTACGAAGATTCTCTGGAGAAGACAATGGCTACCCACTCCAGTACTCTTGCCTGGAGAATCCCAGGGATGGGGGAGCCTGGTGGGCTACCATCTATGGGGTCACACAGAGTCCAAGATGACTGAAGTGACTTAGCAGCAACTTAGCAGCAGCAGAGTTTGATTATTCTGATTAACAATTTTTTCTATCTGGTGAATCTCTATATTATTGGCAAAGAAAGGGAAGAAAAGCCAAATTAAATTTTTTTGCTATAATTTAAATAATGGAGAATTCTTAAAAATTTATTGGTTTACAATGTTGTTTTAGTTTCAGGTGGAGAGCAAAGTGATTCAGTTATACATGAACATATATTGATCCTTTCTTAGATTATTTTCCCATATAGGTCCTTACAGAATATTGAGAAGAGTTCCTTGGGCTATACAGTAGATCCTTGTTGGCTATGTATGCTATATATAGTAGTGTGTTAATCCCGAGCTCCTGATTTATCTGTGTCACCCCACCCCATATTTCCCCTTTGGGCAAAGAGTTAACTCGTTGGAAAAGATCCTGATGCTGGGAGGGATTGGGGGGAGGAGGAGAAGGGGATGACAGAGGATGAGATGGCTGGATGACATCACCGACTCGATGGGCATGAGTTTGAGTAAACTTCAGGAGTTGGTGATGGACAGGGAGGCCTGGCGTGCTGAGATTCATGGGGTCACAGAGTCGGACACCACTGAGCGACTGAACTGAACTGAACTGAACCATACATTTGTTTTCAACATCTGTAAGTGTGTTTCCATTTACAAATAAGTTATTTTGTATCCTTGTGTAAATGATATTCCACATATAAGCATTGTTATTTTTGTTGTTCAGTCAATAAGTTGTGGCTTACTCTTTGTGACCCTATGAACTGCAGCACTCACTAGCTCCCTGAGGTTGCTCAAACTCATGTCCTGCGAATCAGTGATGCCATCCAACCATCTCATCCTGTCGCCCCCTTCTCCTTTTGCCCTCAACCTTTCCTAGCGTCAGGGTGTTTTCTAAAAAGTCACCACTTCTCATCAGGTCACCAAAGTACTGGAGCTTCAGCATCACTCCTTACAATGAATATTCAGGGTCGAGTCCTTTAGGAATGACTGGTTTGATCTCCTTGCTGCCCAAGGGACTCTCAAGGGTCTTCTCCAGCACCACAGATAAACAGCATCTATTCTCTGGCACTCAGCATTCTTTATGGTTGAACTCTCATATACATACATGGCTACTGGAAAAATCATAGCTTTGAGTATACAGACTTTTGTCAGCAGACTGATGTCTCTGCTTTTTAATACAGTGTCTAGGTTTGTCATAGCCTTTCTTCCAAGAAATAGGTGTCTTTTAATTTCTTGACTGCAGTCACCATCCACAGTGATTTTGGCACCTAAGAAAATGAGATCTGATGCTGTTTCCAATTTTTCCCCATATATTTGCCATGAAGTGATAGGGCCAGATGCCATGATCTTCAATTTTTGAATGTTGAATTTTAAGCCAGTTTTTTCACTCTCCTCTTTCACTTTCAAGAGGCTCTTTAGTTCCTCTTCACTTTCTGCCATTACAGTGATACCATCTGCATATCTGAGGTTGTTGATATTCCTCATGGAAATTTTGATTCCAGCTTCTGATTCATTCAGTCCAGAATTTTGTATGATGTACTCTGCATATAATTTTTAAAAGCAGGGTGACAATATACAGCCTTGATGTACTCCTTTCCCAATTATGGACCACTCTGTTGTTCCATGTCTGGTACTAACTGTTGCTTCTTGTTCTGTTTACAGGTTTCTCAGGAGGCAGGTAATTTTGTCTCATATTCCCATCTCTTTAAGAATATTCCACATTTTGCTGTGATCCATACAGTCAAAGGCCTTAGTGTAGTCAATGAAGCAGAAGTATATTTTATTTATTTTTTTGAATCCCCTTGCTTTTTCTATGATTCATAATATGTTGGCAATTTGATCTCTGGTTCCTCTGAATTTTCTAAGTCCAACTTGTACATCTGGAAGTTCTTAGTTTATGTATGGTTGAAGACTAGCTTGAAGGGTTGTGAACACTATCTTGCTGACATTTGAAATGAATGCAATTGTACAGTAATTTGAAAGCTCTTTGACATTGTCTTTGCTTGAGATTGGAAAGAAAACTAACCTTTTCCAGTCTTGTGGCCACTGCTGAGCTATCCAAATTTGCTGCCATAATGAGTGCAGCATTTTCAGAGCGTCATCTTTTAGAATTTGAAATAGTTCAGCTGGAATCCCATCACCTCCACTACCTTTGTTTGTTGTAATGTTTCCTATGACCCCCTTCAATTCATATTCCAGGATTTCTGGCTCTAGGTGAGTGACCACACCATCGTTGCTATCTGGGTCATTAAAGACCCTTTTTTACAGTTCTTCTGTGTACTCTTGCCACCTCTTATTAATATCTTCTGATTCTGTTAGGTCCTTGCTGTTTTGTGCTTTATTGTGCCCATCTTTGAATGAAATATTCCCTTGGTATCTCCAGTTTTCTTAAAGAGATTTCTAGTCTTTCCCATTCTATTGTTTTCCTCTATTTCTTTGCACTGGTCACTTAAAAAGGCTTCCTTATCTCTCCTTGCTATTCTCTGGAACTCTGCATTCAGTTTGGTATATCTTTCTCTTTCTTCTTTGCCTTTTGCTTCTCTTTTCTCAGCTATTTGTAAGGCCTCTTAGACAACCACTCTGCCTTCTTGCCTTTCTTTTTCTTGGGGATGGTTTTGGTCACCGCCTCCTGTACAATGTTATGAACCCCCATCCATAGTTCTTCAAGCACTCTCTCTACTAACTCATCCCTCCACTATATAATTATAAGGAATTTGATTTAGGTCATACCTGAATATCCTAAAGGTTTTCCACACTTTCTTCAACTTGAGCCTGGATTTTGCCATAAGGAGCTAATGATCTGTGCCACAGTCAGCCCTGGGTCTGGTTTTTACTGATTATATAGAGCTTCCCCGTCTCAACTGCAAAGAATATAATCAATCTGATTATACGAGCAATATTTGTCTTTCTTGTCTTACTTCAGTTAGTATGACAATCTCTAGGCCTGTCAGGAAGCATTTAACAGGAGGCTTCCTGTGTGCTGCTTTGGATCTGTCAGGAATCCTCTGGTCCTTATTAAGAGGAGAGGCACGCCTTTCCCAACTTTCCCAGGGCTGAGGAATCCAGGCATTTCCTTCGTTAATTTCTCAAGAAGGTGATAAGTACCCTCTTCCTTCTTATGAACCATACGGTAAAAAGTGATTGTTTACAACTCTCTCTTTAATAGGGATCACCTTATGTTTTGTAAGCCTTGAATTTTAATCTTTATCTTTGTTGGGAATAACTACCTTGTAAGACAGTATATATGCCCACACCATGTTGATTAAAACACCTTTGCTCCATCAGAGCTTGGGTCCCCGCGTCTGTATTTCTTTCTCTCTCTCTCTCTCTCTCTCTCTCTCTCTCTCTCTCATCTCTGCCTGATTCCCTGGAGCACAAAAGCTGGCTGCGTAACCCATGGGTTATTAGCCTCTTTCCTTCTTTCACTCTGTCATTGTCGACTCCAGACCACCAGGTTCTGATCCAATAAGGACCAACATAGACCCATTCATGTTACTGCAAATGGCATTATTTCATTCTTTTTTATAGCCGAGTAATACCCCATTGTATATATACAACATATCTTCTTTATCCATTTTTCTGTCAATGGACATTTAGGTTGCTTCCATGTTTTTGACTACTGTAAATAGTGCTATAATAAATATTGGTGTTAATGAATCTTTTCTAATTGTAGTTTTCTCCAGAATACATGCCCAGGAATGGGTCTATTGGATAATATAAATTCTATTTTTAGTTTTTTTAAGGAACCTCCATATTTTTTCCAGAGAAGTTGTATCAATTTTCATTCACACCAACAGTGTAAGAGGATTTCCTTTTTCCACACCCTCTCCAGCATATACTGTTTGTAGACTTTTTGATGATGGCCATTCTTATAGGAGCAAGCTATCTCATTGCAATTTTGATTTGCATTCCTCTGATAATTAGTGATGTTGAGCATTGTTTCATGTACCTTTTAGTCATTTGTATGTCTCTTTTGGAGAAGTGTCTATTTAGATCTTCTGCCCATTTTTGATTAGGTTGTTTGTTTTTTTAATATAGAATTGCTTGAGCTCTTTGTATATTTTTGAGATTAATCTCATGTCAGTCACTTCATTTACAAATATTTTTGCACATTCTGTAGATTGTGTTTTTGTTTTATTTATGGTTTTGACAAGGTTTCAAGTCATAAGGATGATAAGAAAAAAAGCTAAGTTTGGGATTTACTTTAGAAGTTGCAGATAATTGTGATGTTTTTAGGGAGTTCTATAGCTGCATGTCATTCAATAGGTATTTATCTAGAGCCTATATTGTGCTTTCTAGATCAAAACCCTAGCTATATGTAGTCTGCCATAACTTTCTGGGCACTTTTCCAAGTTAGTAGTGTTATAATAGGTTTTAATCAGCCCTAAAGGAGAAGTCAAAGAGCATGGCTTCCAACACCAAAGTAAATGAAATGTGAGAGAAACTCTAGAGAGTCTAAAGGGAGATTTTCTCTCCCAGAACTAGCTCTGGTCCAGTTAAAGGAAGGAAACAATTAGGCAATGCTTTTAGATAGTGCTAATGATGTAGGAATGGTATTGATTACAAAGAAGAGTCCAAAATTACACCATAAAATATTTGACAGAGAAAAATGGAGTTTGACCTAAGATGAGAAATACAGAATGAGGAATGAAGAGACAGAGGATATATAAAGAAGGAATACAGAGCTCAAAACAGTAATATGAATAGTTTGACACAAATTGTACTTATATTCCCATTCATGTTTTGAGCTTTGGGTTTCTTCTTTATATATCCTCTGTCTCTTCATTCCTGTGTGCATGCTAAGTCACTTCAGTCATGTCTGACTCTTTGCAACCCTGTGGACTGTAGCCCTCATTCCTAACATTCTGTATTTCTCATCTTAGGTCAAATCCCACTTCTGATAACTATGGCCATTAAATGTATGCAATTTATTGCAAGAATAAAAGTGAATGGACATTTCTGAGGATGTTATATGGACCTTGTCAGCTCCCAGGCAGATCTCAGTTCTTTTCAGTGATTGATTTTCTACAGTTAGAACCAAAATACCCAGTACTGACTATTACTGGACTCAAAGAAATACAGGATGCTTTCTGGTATGGAAGAATGCAATATATGCCTCCATTACTTTAAAGTAACATTTTTTTCTCTTTCAAGCTCATAAAAGCAAATGTAATTATCCTACAGTTTTTACTAAAATTACAAACATCCCAGCTCTTGCATTAAAAAAAAATAATAATTATTAAAGAATGATCACACTTCCTGACTTCAACATTGCCAGAGTACTTTGTTAAGGTAGCTTTGAACAGTGATGAGCTCATGGTCTCATGTCACTTTGTATCCACCTTCCTCAATGCTGAGAGAAATTAAAATAAATTCAAAAACATTAAATCTAGTATTTTCCTGTAACATATGTACTGCAAGGTCATGGTTTTCTTGGGTCCATGCTAAACTTTAAAGTCAAAGAAAACAGCAAATAATGGATGCAAGAGCCTCTTCTTCTCTAAATCTTATATGAGTGAAAATCATTTGCAAAACACAAAGAATAATCTATATCATCAATCCATTTTCCATGTCCTTGATTTGATAGCTTCTGACAATACTGAATTATCTCATGAGTTTTCAGTATATAAGCTCAATGATCATCACCTATATTTATCATTAGCCTGTTGATATCTTTTACTTCAAAGAGTCAAGAGTCTCAGCCTATAGGTTATTTGCCAATATATCATGGATTTCCATACTTAATGTTTACACCTTTTTTTACTGGGCACAATAAATTAGTTGCATTGTTTTATTCACACATGATTGCATTGCAATTCAAAGACCTTGGCAGCATTTTAGAATTACTATTAAATCATTGTAGGACCAGATATTCATTGCCTTATTTCTCCAAACTGTCACTAAGATATAGCAAGAAGATAGGAGCACACACATAAACACATTTTTTTAATATAAACTTATTTCATGTTAACTAGGTGGGGATGCTGCACATGGTGGACTAGCATCACAGACTAAGAGTTTTAAGCAGAAATAAAAGTAGGCAAATATGATAGCCAAACTTTTACAATTAAAACTTTGTAAGTAGATGTAGACAGTGGGAATTTAAAAAAAAAATATTCTATGGTCCTAAAAAAAAAAAAAAACACTATATGACAGGAGATCATAGGTTATTGTTTCTCAGAGATACTTCCACAATCTGCTCTGGCAATGTTGAAGCTTCAGTTAAAGTTCCAAAAAGGTCTTTTGCTGATAATCTATTTTTAATGCTAAGTTTTTAGAATTTTCAAATATTTTCTAGATGCTTGCCCCTTGTTGGACAAGGGGCTTGTAAACATTTTTGTTCACTCTGGATCTTGTTTCCTTCATTCTTAAAAGGGTCTTTCATGAGGGAGGAGTTTTTCATTTTGATGGTGTTCAATACATCACATTCTCCTTTTATGGGTCATATTTTTGGTATCATATCTAAGAACTCTTTTTCTTGTTTTATTATTTTTTAAAGGAAATATTTATGACTTTATTCTTAGTAACAATGATTTAATATTTTTCTATGAAACTTATTTGTATTACTAGAATTTTTATTCCATTTATTTTTATTAGTTGGAGGCTAATTACTTTACAATATTGTAGTGTTTTTTGCCATACATTGACATGAATCAGCCATAGATTTACATGAGTTCTCCCTCCCGATCCCCCCTCCCACCTCCTTCTCCACCTGATCTCTCTTCGTCTTTCCAGTGCACCAGCCCTGAGCACTTGTCTCATGCATCCAACCTGGGCTGGTAATCTGTTTCACCCCTGATAGTATACTTGTTTCAATGCTATTCTCTCAGAACATCCCACCCTCGCCTTCTCCCACAGAGTCCAAAGTCTGTTCTGTACATCTGTGTCTCTTTTTCTGTTTTGCATATAGGGTTATCATTACCATCTTTGTAAGTTCCATATATATGTGTTAGTATGCTGTAATGTTCTTTATCTTTCTGGCTTACTTCACTCTGTATAATGGGCTCCAGTTTCATCCATCTCATTAGAACTGATTCAAGTGAATTCTTTTTAATGGCTGAGTAATATTCCATGGTGTATATGTACCACCGCTTCCTTATCCATTCATCTGCTGATGGGCATCTAGGTTGCTTCCATGTCCTGGCTATTATAAACAGTGCTGTGATGAACATTGGGGTGCACGTGTCTCTTTCAGATCTGGTTTCCTCGGTGTGTATGCCCAGGAGTGGGATTGCTGGGTCATATGGCAGTTCTATTTCCAGGTTTTTAAGGAATCTCCACACTGTTTTCCATAGCGGCTGTACTAGTTTGCATTCCCACCAACAGTGTAAGAGGGTTCCCTTTTCTCCACACCCTCTCCAGCATTTATTGCTTGTAGACTTTTGGATGGCAGCCATCCTGACGGGCGTGTAATGGTACTTCGTTGAGGTTAAGAACTCTTTTTCTAATCATAAATCCCCAAGACTGTAGACATATCTTTCTTTTTCCTTGAATGTTTTGGATGTTTTCCTTTTACTTTTATGCTCACTATCCATTTTGGGATACTTCTTATGCAAATCACAAGGTTAGGGTTGACATAAGTTGTTTGTCTGTGGATGTTCCCTTGCTCCAGCTCCAGTCGCTGAAGACTCTGCTTCATCCACTGAATTGCTTTTACATCTTTGTTGAAAATCAGCTGGTCTGTACATCTGTGTCTCTTTTTCTGTTTTGCATATAGGGTTATCATTACCGTCTTTCTAAATTCCATATATATATATGTGTTAGTATGCTGTAATGTTCTTACTCTGGGAGAAGGCGAGGGTGGGATGTTTTGAAAGAACAGCATGTATATTATCTAGGGTGAAACAGATCACCAGCCCAGATGGGATGCATGAGACAAGTGCTCGGGCCTGGTGCACTGGGAAGACCCAGAGGAATCGGGTGGAGAGGGAGGTGGGAGGGGGGATCAGGATGGGGAATACATGTAACTCCATGGCTGATTCATGTCAATGTATGACCAAACCCACTGCAATGTTGTGAAGTAATTAGCCTCCAACTAATAAAAATAAATGAAAAGAAAAAAAAAATCAGCTGGGCTTTTTGCGTGGTTCTTTTTCTGGGTTCTCTAGTCTGTTCCACAGGTTTTGTGTCTCTCTCTCTGCCCAAACCACACTTTCTAAATATGGAAAATTCTGAAGTGAATGTATTGAATATGTAGATGAAAGATGGTCAAATGGATGGATGGATAGAAGGATAAATGAATAGATGTAAGCATTCAGTGGCTTTCTAGGGTTTTTAAGATCATCTCTAAACTTCTGAACATAGCTTACAGATTCTTCCATTACTCTGCACTTATTTTTCACTTTTGCCCCTCACATCCCTACTCTGGTACTCCAATTCCCAGATAAAATGAAATTTCACTTTTCCTCACTATCTTAAATGCTTCTCTCTGCTCTCTCTCTCTCTGTAATGTTCTGTCTGCAGATTAACTTGATTCTATTTATACTTATGGTCCCCACTTAGAAATCAGTTCCTTCACAAACCTGATATACACAACTTTTAGGTTGTATACACTTGTGTACACCTATGACACACTAACTGCTCCATTCACAGAATTTATCACAGTGTAAAAGCAAGTAAAATACCTGTTTATTCTCTGTATTTTATCGGGGGGAGAGTGTCCTCTACTGGCTTCTCACAGATAAAATATATGGCCTTGACTTCTTTCTACCCAAGTTTTGGAGTTTGCAAAGAACCTTGAGAAATGAAGTAATGTCTCTTTCTAGAGCAAAGAGCAGTTCACATGCTGCTTAGTAATGAAATACAGAGTATTCCAAGTTTAGCAATTTTCTCGTGTAATATAGCCCCCTGGGTGTGCAGACATCCATCATGTCCACACAGGGCACAGACGATACCAGTACAGATGTGACAGTCACGGTGCTTCCTTTCCCCTTAGTAACAAAGTCATCTGACTCTCACCCATGAGTTTTGAGTCTTCTGCTGCCACTGATGATACAGCAAGAGGCTAACTCGAAGCCTGTTGTGTGTGATAAAATCAAAATTCACACTCGACACAATAGTGAACTCTAAATCATATTCAAAAGTAATTTCAAACATTTGATCTTTGGGACATAGATACACAGTCTTCATTTAATTAATGATATTATAATTAGTGTGTAAAATAATTAGAAAACTATTATTACATGTCCTAAATATACCTGATACAGTTAGGGAAGTCCTTAATCTTACAGAGCTTGCCTGCTGCCCATACCCCTCATAGCGTCATCGCCTCCATCTGCTACAGCTCCTTGTTTGGGCCTTTCTCCCCAGTACTTGACAAATTAGCTCTAACCACTGCAACTTTTATTCTACCGCTTCATGATAGGTTCTCATTATGTTTCTAATTACTATCTTATTAGACTTTTTCTGACTAGGCTATCTATTCATTGTGGTTCTACATACAATTCCATCCACAGGCTCTCCCCCAGCGTCATTTTCTTAAAAGTAAAGCTTGTCTGTGTCTACTAACAAAGGATAACATCCAAAGAAACACTATGATTTGGATCTGACCACTTTTATGCATCAAGTGATGGCTACAATTTTGACGAAAAATGACAGGAAGACATCAGCAGATAATACATGAAAGTGAAAGTTCCCTTAATGTAATAATTTTGATAATTGATAACAGTAGCAATATCTAACATATCTGGTTTAGTCTGCCTAATTCTGTTCTAAGCATTTTTAATGATTAAGATATTTATATCTTAAAATCATTCTGCACATTATTAATTTGTAGTAGTAGAAGTGGTGGTGGTGGTAGTCATTGTATATCCTAGAGGAAAAATACTGAGAAGCAATGCAATTTATATGGGTAAATGGTTACATTGTTCAGTAGACGCAGTGTATTCTTTGTTTGAGGCTAATCTTCCTTTGCCTTAAATTCACTTCAGAGCCCACAGACATGCTGAAGGGGATGAGAACCCCATCGGGTATTTATAAGAACCCCCAACCCCATAGTCTTAAAACCTTAGACTGGAGGGACTTTGTGCTCCCTGGACTATTCCTGAGAGAGTCTTTAGGGATTCTCACTGCTCACTAGCCCCTGTGAGGATGTGTGAGGATGACCCTGATAAGAGTCGTCATCAGGTCATGATCATCATCATGAGGTCATCATCAGGAGCCTGATTCTCCATCACGAGTGCATCATGCCCCGTGGACATTCACATCTGTCATCCCAGTGCCAGTCCCAGGCTAGTCAAAGGCAAAAGCTTCAGCCTGGATTGCGGCAGGTCATCTCAAAATGTCCACCAGGGATCTGACATCTGAAAACCAGAAGGGCCCTCAACCTGCCTGATATTCTTATTCCAACAGAACTGAAGCCTTGTCCAGGTGCACCTCTCTGAGGCTTCCTCCAACTCTCCTGAGCTTCCCCAGCAAAGGCAGAACCATCATGATGTGTACTTAAATTCCCTGCTCTTCATTTGGACTTCTGTCTCCTCTTGTCTCCCTAAGAGAGATCTAATTATCTTAAGAAGATAGTGTCTCCATAATGAGTCAGGTAATTCCTTCTTTGTCTTCCCAAAGAATGTTTTCTTTTTAATTAATCATGCCCTTTAACATGATGAATTATAATTAGTACTTCAAGTGTCTTTCTCAACAACTCAAATAGGATCTCTTCAAGGCAGGAGTGATTTCTAATTGGTCTTAGTCCTCTTAGTTCTTAGTAGAGCTCCTGGCATACTTTAACTTTTTCCTAAATATTTGACTAGTCATTTCATTAATGGATTATCAAACACCATGGAAAATCTGCTAATTATAAATTCAACCATCATGAGCCAGAATATAATTCTGTATATTTTGGTGGAAGCTTGGAGGGTTTTTGGTTTCATTTTGGTTTTTAACCGTATTTGTGCCAGTATGATTTTTATGATGGTAAAGAGAATTATCATCAGTGAGGAATCTGCCGACGAATGTAGGAGATGTGGGTTTGATCCCTGGGTCAGAAAGATCCCCTGGAGAAGGAAATGACAAACTGCTCCAGTATTTTTGCCTAGAAAATCACATGGTCAGAGGCGTCTGACAGATGACAGTCCATGAGATTGCAAAGAGTCAGATACAACTTAGCAACAAAACAATAGCAAAAGAGAATTAAATAAAAGAACATTTTAATAAATATAAAATATAAATGAATAACATAATTAAAAATATAATGGCTTTAAGTGTAGTATACATTATTTAAAATTACTTAATCTGTTGAAAGTTGGTTTCAGTTTTAAATTTTTTTATGTAAAACAATTAGTTAACCTTAAAAGTGTAGGAAAAGAGCATTCCTGACTGTGACTTAAATCAATTTGACTCTAAATCCACTCATCCTGACAGCATAAGGTTTCATATGTATAAATATACTTGGAAATATGTATAAATATCCTTGAAAAATTAAAAACTTGTGCAACAACTTCTGTTATGAACCTCTAATAATATTGGATAACAAAGTCTATCAGGAATATTTTCCTATTTTAATCAATCTCTTTCCCTGAATTATTTCTCACACCAGTCTCAAGATAATATATCTGACTAGTCATCTTATCTATCTTTGGAAAGAGAGGAATTTGAAAGATTCCTGGAATCTGACACAGGATTGGATATAAATTAGTTTATTTTTAAAAAGATGCCATTAGGGGGTCTGTTTCTGAATAAGGGATCTAAACACTGCTCTCTGAATTATGTTAGATGTTTCAGACTGCCTATTCTGACATGATAACTTCAGAGCATTAGAAAGTACCCTTCTGATCAGGATTAGTAGTTCAATATCCATGGAGTACCTGAGATGATAGGAGAGGGTTTATGGTTCAGTGGTTAAGAACTTGGGCTCAGGCATAACATAAATTGAGTTCGAATACTGAGCTCTGAAGAACCTTTTGAAAGATACATATTTCTGTAAATGTTTTCCTAATTGTAAAAACAATATTCTTCCTAGCATTTTAAGTACTAACAATGGTGATTACTATTAATTGAGGACTAATTGGATCTAAATTTCATTTTAATCATGTGAGGTTGGCACTATTAGAGTTTTGCCAACAGAACACACTGGTCATTGCAAACACCCTTTCCCAATAACACAAGAGAAGATATCCATCTACACATGGATATCACTAGGTGGTCATACCAAAATCAGAGTAATTATATTCTTTGCATCCAAAGATGAAGAAGTTCTATACAGTTAGAAACACACACACACACATGGAGCTGACTATGGGACAAATCATGAACTTCTTATTGCCAAATTCAGACTTAAATTGAAAGAAGTTGGGAAAACCACTGGACCATTCATCTATGGACTGGAAAAGGTCAGTTTTCATTTCAATCCCAAAGAAAGGCAATGCCAAAGAATGCTCAAACTACCACACAATTGCACTCATCTCACATGCTAGCAAAGTAATGCTTGAAATTCTTCAAGCCAGGCTTCATCAGTACATGAACTGTGGACTTCCAGATGCTCAAACTGGATTTAGAAAAGGCAGAGGAACCAGAGATCAAATTGCCAACATCTGTGGGATCATCAAATAAGCAAGAGAGTTCCAAAAAAATGTCTACTTCTGCTTTATTGACTATGTCAATGCCTTTGCCTATGTAGATCATAGCAAACTGTGGAAAATTCTTACAGAGATGGGAATACCAGACTACCTGACCTGCCTCTTGAGAATAAATGTGCAGGTCAAGAAGCAACAGTTAGAATTGTACATGGAATAACAGCCTGGTTCCAAATTGGGAAAGGAGTACGTCGAGGCTGTACATTGTCACCCTGCTTATTTAACTTATATGTACAATACATTATGAGAAAATACTTGTTTGGATGGAACACAAACTGGAATTAAGATTTCCAGGACAAATATCAATAACCTCAGATATGCAGATGGACCACCCTTATGGCAGAAAGTGAAGAGGAACTAAAGAGCCTCTTGATGAAAGTGAAAGAGGAGAGTGAAGAAGTTGGCTTTAAGCTCAACATTCAGAAAACTAAGATCTTTATTTCTGGGGGCTCCAAAATCACTGCAGATGGTGACTATAGCCATGAAATTAAAAGACGCTTGCTCCTTAGAAGAAAAGTTATGACCAACCTAGACAGCATGTTAAAAAGCAGAGACATTACATTGCCAACAAAGTCCATCTAGTCAAAACTATGTTTTTCCAATAATCATGTACAGATGTCAAAGTTGGACCATAAAGAAAGCTGAATGCTGAAGAAAATGCTTTTGAATTGTGGTGTTGGAGAAGACTCTTGAGCGTCCCTTGGACAACAAGGAGATCTAACCAGTCCATCCTAAAGGAAATCAATCCTGAATATTCATTTGAAGGACTGATGTTGAAGCTGAAACTCCAATCCTTTAGCCACCAGATGCAAAGAACTGACTCATTTGAAAACACCCTGATGCTGGGAAAGATTGAAGGCGGTAGGGGAAGGAGATGACAGAGGATGAAATGGTTGGATGTCATCACCGACTCAATGGACATGAGTGTGAGTAAACTCCGGGTGTTGGTGATGGACAGGGAAGCCTGGTGTGCTGCAGTCCATGGGGTTGCAAAGAATCAGAAATGACTGAGTGACTGAACTGAACTGTTGGCATTATTTTTATTCTCATTTAGAGATGAGTAAGCTGAGGAATTTATACATTTAAAGCCATCTGTCTAAGGCTATGTAACTGTTAACAGAATGAATGGGATGGGAACCCAGCACATTTGCACATAACCTGTTTTAAAAATTGAAGACATTTGTCTAATAAGAATTCCAAAGTAATTTTTTTTTTTTACACTTAGTATTGGGCTTCCATTATAGCTCAGATGGTAATGAATCTGCCTGCTTTGCAGAAGACCCAGGTTCAGTCCCTGGGTCAGGAATATCTCCTGGAGAAGGGAATGGTAACCCACTCCAGTATTCTTGTCTGGAGATTCCCATGGACAAAGGAGCCAGGCAGATTACAGATCATTGGGTTACACAGAGTTGGACACAATTGAACATGCATACATAATACATGCCTATTGTTCTTGTGTTATCCCAGAAATCGGTCTGTTTATATTGACTAAACTCAGTAAGACAAAATAACAAGTGATCTTTCTTTCTTACTACTGTTTTCTGTTTAAGACTCTCTATCTGCCCTCTGATAGGATATTGGGATAGAGGCACTTGGCCACTTTATAGTCACTCCCTGCTCTGGCATCTATGTCTCAAGAAGGCTGACTATGACCACATCCAGCACATGACACCATGCTGTGGCAAGAACTCTTTTAAGCCTTGTCCTGCAGACAGGCTGCAGGAGACACTCTGGACCCCAATTCCTCCTCCCAGCGCACTGAGAGCCTTCAAATCTTGCATACATATGTCAGCACCACTTGAGATGCTCTGAGATCAAATGATGTTTGCATTCATTTATATCTCCATCAGTTTTAAAAGTCCACCATGCAGAGAAGCATCTTTACTGAAGCCACAGATATGAAATGAAAGCAAGAACTGATATAGGGAGGGAGAGACAGATGTAGAGATGATATATATATATATATATATATATATATAGACCTCTGTCAAAAAGAAGTAAATCAAAATGAAGTTCTACAGGAAGCCATGAAGATTTCTCTAGACTATGCAACTTGTAGCTGATAGATTGCATTATTACCCATACTCAGTCTCCAAGTCATTGGGTTTGAAAACATCCCAGTGGAAAATGGTAATAGAAAGGTGGTGTATCTGTTATCCTGTTTCCATCAGTTACTCGCTTGTTAGTAGTTACTGCTCAAATTGGTTCAACTTGAGCTTGAAAGCAAATCTCAAACACACATAGTACTTTCTGCCAATGGATATTCTAACATTAGTCTTTGCCCTAGTGATTTTTTAATTTCAAATTTTTGAAACAGATATCACAGGGGTCCTTGTTCCTAAGGCTCAACAATCTGGTGTCTGACCGGGTTGAAGTGTTGACACAACAGCTTTAGTGAACTCTTTGCTTACATTTTCTGAGATGATTTTCAAAAAATTTGTGTTTGGGTTGATGGGATGTGTATCATTAAATCTACATATACACTTGAAAGTAATGACATCCTTGTAGCTTGAAAAAAGAAACAATTGATTCAGTTTTATTGGGTCATTATCATTTGTCATATGATACAAGATATTATATCAAAGTATTTAATATGGAAATAATAAAGAAAAAACAAGGGACAATTGTCTAGGAATAGAGTTTGTTGTTGTTGTTAGGATGGAGGAAGTGGATCAGAATTTTGAAGTGGGAAAACAGCTGAGTTCCATTGACCAATGAAACTTCTACCAGCTTGTTTGCCTACATATTCATGTCACAGTATTTACAGACTCATTGGTTATATGGCCAGAACCACTTTTGGGATCCACAAGAAATATATGATACTTCCCTATACTTTGCCATGGGGCTTCCCAATTGGCACAGTAGTAAAGAAGCTGTCTGGTAATGCAGAAGACACAAAGGATGAGGGTACAATCCCCAGGTCAGGAAGATTCCCTTGGAGAAGCAAATGGCTACCCAGTCCAGTATTCTTCCCTGGGAAATCTTATGGACATAGAAGCCTAGTAGGGTAGAGTTTATGAGATTGCGAAGAGTCGGACACGACTGAGTACACCCATGCTCTTCTTTGCCAGAGTAGAAATTACACTGAATCATCAAGAAAGCCTCTTGCAGATGTTTATCTCTATCCTTATGTAATTTTTCCATGGATTAAAAGATACAGGGCAAAGGAACCTTTATTTTACAGCTTTATTTTTAATTGTGGATTTTGAGAAGAGCATATTATTATTCATTTATTTAAAATATTTGTCAATTCTTGTCAAGTTTTTCTGCATCTACTGAGATTATCATATGACATTTTCCTTGTTTTGTTGGTATAGTGTATCACATTGATTGATTTGACGGTTTTGAAAAATCCTTGCCTCATTAAGATAAATCCCACTGGACCATGGTATATGATCCTTTAATGTATTGTTGGGTTCTGTTTGCTATAATTTTGTTGACGATTTTTTCATCTATGCTCATAAATTATATTTTCCTGTACTTTGCATTTTTGTGCTATCTTTGCCTGGTATTGGTATCAGTGTGATGGTGGCTTCATAGAATAGGCTAGGGAGTGTTTCTTACTCAGCAATTTTTTAAATAGTTTCAGAAATATAGGATTCATTTTCAAAATATATAATGACTCATTCAACTAAAAATAAAAACAAACAATCCAAACAAAAATGGGCAGATCTAAATAGACATTTCCCCAAAGAAGACATACAGATGGCCAACTGACACATGAAAAGATGCTCAACATTGCTAATTACCAGAAAAATGAAAATCAAAACTGCAATGAGGTAGAGTTATATTTAATATGTTATTTAGCCTATTATTAACAAAAAAACTGTGTTCTACTTTATTTTCTCTATATCTTATTCAAACAATTGCTTAAATATTTAATGAATTACTGCTATGTACTCTGTACAAATAAAAAAATCTGTCTTCAATTTACATAATGCAATTTGTAATTTGCATTTGCATGCCTGCAAATTTAGTGGTTATTAAAACTGTGCCAAAATGTCTTGTACTTACATATAAAATAGCATTTTATTACTCTGGCCTGGAAGGTTCTCTGAGTAGTTGTCAGTTATTTAAATATTATGTGGAACATACAACAAACTTTGATTTGGACAGTTTCCATAGCTTGGAAATTTTCTAGCTTCCCTGTACACAGATGACTAAGCCAAGCAATGTCCCCAAAAAATATCTATACAAATTTCTGAAGTGTGGGTTATAAGGCAGTTTCCTTCTGAGGTCCATTGTTCTGTAGAATATCTGTTCCTTCTCTTCTATTCATGATGGATGCTTATGTTCTGTAAACACATTTTACTAGAAAATGTTCCTAATCAGAGCCTCAGGTATGTTAATTCACCTCCAGTTTTCATGATCAAAAGAAGAAAGCTGCTTTTGGCAATATTAGATACCCCAGATAATCAGTGGTTTCTGATGATCCCGCTGAGTATAGGTTTAGAGATTTTCACGTGTAATCTTTCCCTCTGCATGTGTTCAATTTACTCTAAGTTTGAAATTTGGGGTTATTTCAACATTTTAGGTGAAGTCAAATATAGGTTACTTTTAGGAGAAATTTTATTTTT